>JAQMYK010000021.1:6814239-6826578 GCA_030014345.1 Clarias buthupogon
TCATGTTCATCAAACCACTCTGTCACCAGTCTTGCTGTGTGTATTGGTGCATTATCATCCTGATACACGGCACCACCATCAGGATACGAAGTTTGAACCATTGGGTGCACATGGTCTTCCAGAATGGTTGGGTAGTCCTTGGCAGTGACGCGCCCATCTAGCACAAGTATTGGGCCCAGGGAAACCTCCAACATTAAATTGGCCAGTGTTTCAGTTTCCTTGTCCAGTCCCCGGTATGCTGTGCTGTGAAAAAGTATTCGCCCCCTTCTTGATCTTTCGCATACTCGTCACATTCCGATTCCGATCATCAAACAAATTTTAATAATTACACAAAGGAAACCCGAGTAAATGCAAAACACAGTTTTTAAATGATGATTTCATTTCAAGGGAAACAAAGCTGTCCAAACCTGCCTGGCCCTATGTGAAAAAGTAATTGCTCCCTAAACCTAATAACTGGTTGTGCCACCTCTTAGGCAGATTAGAATGGATGACTCCTGCTTTAAAGGGAAAACTCCACCCTAAATATATTTCCACATAAATATCCGCGGCGTAGTTGATGATTTTCTTCATAACGGTGCTGTATATTCATTATTAGTACTGTACAGTTGGCCCTCAACATCCATCGCCTCCAAATTCACACGTTCAACCTACAGCAAATTAAAGATATTTATATTTGTATAAAAAAGCAAACCTTGCATTTTCAGGACACAAAGCACTATGCTGAATACGTGTAAATGAAGTAATATATAGACACAGACTGCTGTAGCTTTTCCACCATTTCACAGGTCCTTAGGGTCTCTTCAGCACTCATAGTCGTGTGCACTCTTTGTTTCTCTGGAAATAAAATTGCCACAAAGGGATAAGGGTAGGGGTGGGTATTGGACTATCAAACCGAAGGTTCCAAGTTCGAAACCCCAGCACCACCAAGCTACCACACCAAGGCCCTCATTCCTCAACTGTTCAGACATATAATGAGAATAAAATGTAACTTCTTGATGAGAAAATAAAAATGTTGCATTTTTATGTCATAATTCACTATACAGTTAAGAAGAAGAATTAAATCGAATCATGTTTATTCATACAGCATCTTTTATAACAAGATACAATACAATATAAAGTACTAGTTAAAACTATAGAGAAAAACAAAAACAACAAAATGGCGCCATTCACAAACAATTAGCAGTCAAGAAATATAAAAGAAAACAACAGAAACTCAACATCCTTTAGGAATTAAAAGCCAATAAGTTTTTATCAAAGATTTGAAAGTAGCCAGATTTGAGGCAACGTTGTATTAAAAGGCAAATTATACCACAGTCTCGGAGCAACCACAGGGACTCAATTTTCTTTCATTTTTATACCACAAACACCAGATGCAATTTTTTTATTTCCTTCCTGTATTTCATTTCTTCCCCCCTCTCTCGCCCTTTGATGGATTCGTTCATTTTTAGTACATGAATCATAAAGAATCATCTGATTTCCACCAGCTTGCTCAGACTGGTGTAATCCAGGATTCGATGGTGTAATACAGCACCCCTGGAGCAGACAGGGATAAAGACCATGCTCAAAAGTCCAACAGTGGCAGCTAGGTGGAGCTGGGGCTTGAACCTGAACCACCAACCGTCTGATTAGTAACTCAGAACCTTGACCTGCTCAGCTATTTGTTATGAGATGTAAACCATGGATTTTTATTTTTTAAGTATACACGAGGATGTATGTAGGTTATATGCAAATGCTTTGACATGTTATACAAGGAACTATCCAGGGATTTCTGGTTCTGGAATCAATCCCCCTGGGGGGAAAAAGCCAGACTTTAGAGGGTTGCTGAGGACTGCTGTTATAGGTTGTTGTCGTCATTGAAGTAACATAGAATTTAGATTTTTTTTTAAAATCACACTTTTACATTCATTTGGCATTCACTCAACTTTCATTATAATATCTTTCTGTGCATCTCTTCCAGAGGCATTCACAACAACATGTGGAACTCTAGCGGCTAAGTTGGAGTAAACTCGGGTAACTTCAGCAAGAAGGTATTGATAAAGCAAAATTGAATACCTTTACAAGTGATGACAAGAATGACAGCGTTGATGATGGAAATGCTGAAAAGCTGAACCTTTGGAAGCCGGATTTTTCAGATTTTTTGCCACATTTCACTCTTTAGGTAGAGATAATGGAATAGACCATGTCAATAAAAGATGCACAATAATAAGATGCAAATTATTCAAGGTGGATTTTCCCTTTTATGTAGTATGTAGTATGTGCATAAGGATGATAGCACTGTAATTCCCAGTAACACTATGGAATGCACAATGCTCAGGTTATGCTTGGGTTACACTGCACAGTTTTCTTTTTTTAAACTTGAATTATGCTTGTTTTGCCGTCCTGAATAATATCAAGGTGTACAAAAGGGCGCAGAATCCTGCATTACACCAGCAGTCTGAGCAAGCTGGCATAAATCAGACAAAAGAAAAAAAGTTAAAAAAAAAAAAAAAAAAAAAAAGAGGAAATAAAGAGAGAAAATAATTTTTAAAAAATTGCATCTGGTGTTTGGCAGAGTAAAAAAATGCAAAAATAAATAAATTTGGTTTTGCACCACTAGCACCATGAGTCCCTGTACCACAAGAAGCTGAATAATTATCTCTCTCTCTCTCTCTCTCTCTCACACACACACACACACACACACTGACTAAGTAAAAAGCTGTGCCGCAATTGTTGAAGCATTGTTGTTTCTGTTTCCTAGCAATGAGAAAAGTGTGTGTTTTTATTTGCTTTCAATTCACAGGCAAATCACGAGTTCTCCGGGGTGTGTTCTCCTATTCTTTAGTCATCACAAAAAAAAACAAGCCTACAGACTTTTAATTACAGGCTCATTTAGACTAAAGCCTGTCAGCGATTAGTCTTGAAAGCACTTCCAGCGGTGGGTGTTGATCTATTATACACCAGACACTTGGCCAAAATATCTTCCAGAGATTAAATATTAAATCATGGCCTAGGAGGAACCTTGGCACTTCCAGAGACGTGTAAAATCAATTGCTGGCTTGTAGTGAACCAACATCTCACTGAAACAATTAATACAAAAGTTGGATTAAAACTTCTGTTGGTCTTATCAGCGCTTTCCGTTCAAGGCTATTGCTGTGCAGGTGTGAACGTGTTACATCAGTTCGTTTGTAACTGCGGTGTGAGTAAATATGGACGCCCCACTTGTGATTTGCATGGAAGATGATCGGTGTACAGTGATTAGGAACGTAAAAGTTTCTTAAAGAGAATCATTACTGGTGATAAGAAGATGAGATGGTGAGATTAGGACATCACTACTGGTATGGAAACATCCTCAATCACCGACCAAGAAAAATGAAAAAGTTCAAAATTGACCATTACAGTTTTCTGGGATTCTCAAGGGCCAGTATTGAAACAATATCGGGAGAAAGGTTCAACAATCAAACAGTGAGACGCTTATTGAAGAGCTGAAGCCTTGAGGCCTGATATCCGAGGGTGTTGTGATCTCACATGACGACGCACATCGTCCACACACTTCTGCCCACACTGTTGACACTCTGCATAAACGTTATTTTGAGGTGTTAAATCATCCTCCCTATATTTCACCTTTTCCCTGAAAGTAGACCTACTAGGATGAAGATTCACTTCTGATGAAGAAATGAAGACAGCGGTGCATTCGCAGCTCAGCCTAAGAAAATTTAACATGAAAACTTGATGATATTGATGTATATGTATTTGTCTTTTCTAAGAGTCCATTAAAATAAATTCTACATCCAAAGTGCCGATAATTTTTGACTCACCCTTAAACAGAGCACACTGTATTGATTTTCCCAAAAAATCTAAGTCCGGATCAAAAGCATCGATCTTCCCACCCCTAATACACAGCCTAATTGATTTGTAGATGTTTTGGCCCTGCTGGCGTTCCATATTTCAGCACTTCAACGCCCATATGACATATACTACATAAGGGTATCACTTTTAGGATAGGAGTGAATTAGAGCTCTCACTGGCTTATAATTTCACCTCTTTAGATAAATAGAGAACCCCGCCTTCCCTCCTCCATGACTCGATGCCGGTGGCTTATGGACCCATCCATGAATGTTCTCCTGCTCCACTTCTCTTCCCGTCTGTGGTGTCATGTTGATGTATGAATCCATTTACGAGCATGACAAACTTATTCTGTGTCAACATGGTGCTACTGAAGCTTTTGCGTGTGATTTTATTCCAAGGAAACACAGTGCTGGAGCCCTTTTTTTTATTTTTTATTTTACTGCTGGGATTAAGCAGTTCTATAAGTCGTTATGTCTCTCGTTTGGTTTAAAGCCATGCACAGCGAGAGCTCGGCTCGAAATCCTGCTGCTCGGTGTTTGGCAGCAAAAAGGAAGATGAGTCATGGAAGCTAAAAAGAAATATCTTGAGTTTTTTCGGGGAGGCAAACATTCATCAAGTGATGCTGAGGCTGCATGAAAATGCTCCGGTATCGATTTGGTCAATCAGCCTTTGCAACAACTAATCAATCGGTGGCATTGGACCAGCTCGGGAAACTTTTGTGTAAAGATCACAAAGAAGTCTTTTGTGTTTACTTAATGTTTATCTCATTTTTCGTCTCTGATCAAGCTCACGCCCACTGATCATTGTTCTCACCTGCTGACATTTATTAATTTTGCAGATGGTTGATGAAAGTTGAAGGCCTTGATCAAGCTGCAGAAAGAAAACTCCAGGTTGTGGGGTCAGATTGGATCTAGCTCCTTGTGCTTGGGCGGAGTCTCCTGGGGTGGAGTCAGTTCTTGCTCTTTTTTTTGGACAGAGACTAACAAAAAGTCCAGCGGGTGGAGTCGATCAGATCTAGCTCCTCCTGCCTATCAAGCCTATCAAAAGGTCCAGTGGGTGGAGTTAGATTAGATCTTGATCCTCCTGTCTGGGTGAAGTCTAACAAAAAGTCCAGGATGTGAAATGGACCTATCAAATGGCTCATGGGTGGAGTAAGATCAGATCTTGCTCCTCCTGTTGGGGTGAAGTTTAACAAAAAGTCCAAGGGGTGGAGTCAGATCAGACCTAGCTCCTCCTGCCTGGACAGAGACTAACAAAAAGTCCAGCGGGTGGAGTCAGGTCAGATTTAGCTCCTCCTAATTGGGGTGAAGTCTAACATAAAGTCCAGGGGGTGAAGTCAGATCAGATCTAGCTCCTTGTGCCTGGATGGAGTCTATCAAAAAGTCCTGGGGTGGAGTCAGATCAGATCGATCTCCTTCTGCCTGGGCAGACTCCATCAAAAGGTCTTGGGGGTGGAGTTAGATCAGATCTACTGTAGCTCCTTGTTCCTGGGTGAGGTCTTTCAAAAAGTCCAAGGGATGGAGTCAGATCAGATCTTTCTCCTCCTACCTTGGGTGGATTCTAACAAAAAGTCCAGGGGGTGACATCACATCAGATCTAGATCCGTCTGCCTGCACAGAGACTAACAAAATGTCCAGTGTGTTGTAACGTTATAAAATGTATCACGGGTTAGTGTTGTAGGAGCAGATTGGATCAGGTCCAGGCGATGTTTCTCCAAGAGTTATCTCTGCTCTCACTGTAGAAAATGACACTTTAGAAAGTGAAATATTCTTACATCTAGAGAAACATATCTATAATTTCTGAACAGAAGTTTAAAACAAACCACATATAAAAGTATTAAGCTTACAGTATTTCTAGTAAAAAGTTCATGTTCCATTGGCAGAGAATTTACTGTATCTTGCTTAAAAAATGTTAGTCATTTGAAATAAGCTTAAACACCTTATATTGGGTTTGTTGCACACATATTTAAATATGCATCTATATCTGTACAGTATATCACATCACATACTATATATCATGGACTCAGGTAGTAGAATTCTAGAAAAAGCATTAGATTTTTTTTTTTTTTTTGAACCCATGGGTAAATAAAGAGGCGGAGGCATGTAATTCAGACCTTTGCCGATGGAGTCTGGGGGGTTTAAAGAGATGAAGAGCTGAAGATAATCTCTGCACCACTGATTTGCTGGCTTCAGTAGGACATCCTCTGTTGCCTATCTGGGTCTTTAACATGCGCATAGGGTATGGGGTTTATACCACTTCTCTGAGTCTCCTTTAGTTCAAACATGACAGGCTGAAGCGCTACATAATAATAAACTCATTGTCATTTAACAAAGAAAGATGCATAATCATCACAATCATTAATATTCTGAAGAGATTGTAAAGAGATGTCACAGCAGGCTTGTTGGTTATTATTTCCCTATAACGGGACGCTTTATTGCTATGCTATATATATATATATAGATACACACAGTATAAGTGATGCTTGTGAACATGCTCTAGGAAACGGATTTCTAGTCACATAAACAGAGGCATAAAACAGTTAGATTCTGCGATTTCACTCTGTTTAACATGCATCTGCATGTGATATACAATACTTTCACTATATATTAAGTCCATACTATAATTATTCATTACAGCAGGCAGCAGTTAATGGTCGAAAATATGCCGCTTTTTTTTTTTGGTGGTCATGCTGTGCGTGTTTACGGCTTGCTTACATACGGTATCCGCTCCTCAGCTGGCGACGAATAATGAGGCAAAACACACTTAAATATCACAGACGACAGTAGTTAATCCCCAGCCAGGCGAAATATATTGTACTTTGATGCAATTATTGTAACACTGACCGATTACACGTTTTTTTCTTCTTTTTTTTTTCAAATCCATCCATACATTTATGGTGTGGGTCAAAATATTATGCCATGCAACACAATACAATATGCTATGATGTAATATAATACAATATTATAACCCTGCACCGCAGGGTCCGGGTTCGATTCCCGGTCAGGCTCGATTCCCGTCTCTGTGTGCATGGAGTTTGCATGTTCTCCCCGTGCTTGTTGGGTTTCCTCCGGGTACTCCGGTTTCCTCCACAGTCCCAAGACATGTAGATTAGGCTAATTGGCGTTACCAAATTGCCCGTAGTGTGTGAATGAGTGTGTGTGTATGTGTGTGTACCCTGTAATGGATTGGCATCCTGTCCAGGGTGTACACCGCCTTGTGCCCTAACCCTCCTGGGATAGGCTCCAGGTCCCCCTGACCCTGAATACAGGATAAAGCGGTATAGAAGATGAGTGAGTGAGTAAGTAGTTAGCATTGTCGCCTCGCACCTCCAGGGTCCGGACTTGAATCTTGTCTCAGAGTCTGTGTGTATGTTCTCCTCATGCTTGGTCGGTTTCCTCCGGGTGCTCTGGTTTCCTCCCAAAGACATGCAGATTCTGAACTGGTGTTCCCAAATTGCCTGTAGTGTGTAAATGGGAATAAATACAACGGTCACCATCGGCCTCTCCACAGTCCCTATTTGGACTACAGAGGTTCCTAGATGGATGGATGGATGGATGGATGGATGGATGGATGGATAATACAATACACGAGTAAATCACAACACAATATGATAAAATACCATACAATTTCAAAACAATACAAGAGGGCCCTCACACACTATGACAACATAGTGCTTGGGCCCTAATAATAGATCATGAAACAAAAATTCCATACATTATACAACAGTTAGTCAGTAAGCTGATTGGACGAGAGGAGTAGTGATATTAGACTGTAACAGCACCGGGACATTTAACTATACAGGTCTGTATCACTCCTTGTCACAGGAGATCTAATAATCGTTAATAACACTAACTCGCCGTCGTTAAGCACTCGTGAAAGTAACTCGGGATCATTTTCAGCAAGAAAACACCCATGATAATGTTATGTCAACTTAAACAACATTTTGTCTCCTTATATATTGCCTCATGTTGTTCTGTTCACTGCTAACTAGCTTCTCATGCGAAGCTGAATCTTAAATCCCTCTCTAACCCCTAAACGAGGGCACTACTTGGTGTGTGGAACGAGGGATACACCCTACGTAGCTCACTAGCTTTACATGTAACCCTATCTAGGATTCAACCGAATGCGGAATAAGTGCAAATATAAAGAGAAACTTGGGAGATTTACAGGACTGTCCACCACCTACGTGGTTTATTCTCCTCGCCTTTTGGCTACATAGTCAGAATTTTAAAAGTAATTTCACCCCTGGTAATGACACCAACTGTCTGGCGCCAGCTCAACGCTAGTTCTGTCGATAATAAAAAGTGTTTGTGGAACTGTTGTATAAAAGCAATATCAGTCCTGAATATCCGTACAGCCGTCGTGCCTACGACTGCATCACTGCCGTGCTGATATAGAGCACAACAGAACTACTTAAATTTAGGCGTTTGGCAGATGGCCTTATCCAGAGCCACTTGAGATTTTTATCTCATTATACATCTGAACAGTTGAGGGTTAAGTTGAGGGTTAAGCAGTTAAGGGCCTTGCTCAAGGGCCCAACAGGGAGAACTTGGTGGTCGAGGGATTTAAACATGGTACCTTCCGGACTTATGGATGGCTTAACCACAATTGATAGATTACCATACAAAGTTACATAGTGCAAATAGTCAGAGGAAAAAAAAAAAAAGTGTTCCTTGCAAAGACAGAGCCTTGGACAGGACACAAAGTCATTGCAGGACACCGTGTGTGTGTGTGTGTGTGTGTGTGTGCTCATTCACATAGCCATTCACACCTAAGGGCAATTCAGCACAGCCAATGCACCAACGCTAGAGGAAAGCAGATGTGAGGATAGAAACAAATCCCGAATGCAGGCCGGGTCGAGTCGTTACTTGCTACCGTCGCTTGTGTTGCTCATCAGGGGTCTACGGTTACATCAGGACTCCACCTCAGGATGTGCCATTATAGGGAAACAATCCACTTCAGCGTGGGAACAGTCATTTGTTCGACTCCCTGTCACTGCTTCTCTTCCCCGACAACAGCGTGTTCCGTCACGTTTTATTCCTTACTGTGTTAATGTGTTAGAATTACTTCCTGAAACATTTATCAAATCCTTGACACCCCTAGACTAAAAAAAAAACGATCTGTTTGTCGAGCCGCTATTAATTTCCTAAATGTTACGCTGACATTTCCTGTTACTCTGGCCTAAAGGGAGGAAAGAAAAAAGAAATTACAACCCTGAATGCTTGACTTTTACACAGCAATCACCTATACAATATACCGATTCATTCTCAGCCCAGAACGATCGGCGTGGAGGCATTTTATCCATAACGACACCCTACACAGATAAGACATGCTGTTTGCTTCTGGTTATGATGAGCATTTTTATAACAGCTCCGTCAACGTTATACTGACATCCTTATGGCTTTCCACTTGGGCTCCCGTGTAGCTCCCGGCCACGAATCCTATGGAAGAAGGCACGTGGCAGGTGTGTATAATTAATTGCCGAATCCCTAACATCACAGACATTTGCACAGCCTCCCTGCAGGGCTGAGTGAGGAAGCCAAATAAAGATGTCTCACTTCCATATTTGGAGCTGCGAACGCGAGTGACGCTCACGTCCTCGCCTTTTCAGGCGGTCGTCTCTAGCAGCTTTTCATCACTGCTGTCTAGCACAATTTCCTGATTGTGATAAGACCAAATTACAACATCCGTGTCTGGAATGATATCGTGAAAAGCCACGAATTAGGGCGAAGCACGCAGTTTAAAAAAAAGAAGAAGAAAAAAAAAGGGTCAAACCCGTACATTGCTACGACTAACATTTGATCCGTTCTTTGTGAGCAATACTGAGATTAAGGGCAGGACTTAAATGAAATAATGAAAGCGGGAATGTCAAACAGTACTCACCCCTGGCTGATTTTAGACAAGCCACTTAAGTGCAATTTTCTGTCCTGCTCCCGACATCAAAGAGCGCTGGGAAAGGCGCTTGTTGACCCTGAAATCATCAAGAGCGCAATTCTGGGAATTGAAAGCGCATAACTGGTCCTGTTTTCTTTCTCCTCTGTTATTCAAAGTGAAGCAGGAATAGAAAATACATTGTCTAGCTGTACTTTCTTACTATATATCCAGGTATTATTATGGCATATTTATTCATACTATTAGTGAGTATTAGTGATAAAAAATTTTAAGTTAAAAAGGGATTAAATTTCTCCTAAATGAATACATGCTGTATAATGGATTGATTTTTACAGAGCATTGATGAAAATATTTGGCCGGTGCAAATGTCTTAAACAAGGATGATCCTGGCGCACTGTAGTCGTTCCTGTGATCGTTAAGCAAGTGGAACGCCTGATCCATAATTTGTCGCCAACTTGCGAATCTGTCTGTGGGAATCATACACCAACATCACTCGCACTTGACAGGAGCTTGACTGGAAGTTATCGCCACATCCCCCATCGATCCGAGCCATTGCCATACAGTATGTTTGGGCCATTAAAGGAGTTCCTGGGAGGCCAGCATTTCAGACCTGACGCAGGTATAGTACTGAGAAGAGAAAACTTTTTACCTTGATGGTATCCAAGCACTAGTGGAACACCGGGATAAGTGCATTAGTGTGGCAGGGGATTATATAGACAAATAATGTGTTTTTACTCTTACAACTGTGTTCTGTTATTCTGCGCAATCAAAAGTCCCAATTTGACTCAAACACCCCTTTTACATTACTTTTATTTATTTAATTTTTTTTTTAGACCATGAAAGTACTTGTTGTTTCTTCTGTCATTCAGGAACAAATGGGTTTCATCACTCTTCCAATTATGTTTATTAATGTAGAACAATACTATCAGCAATCGTGCCAATTTGTCAGTACACCAGAGATATGATCAGACTGCTGGCCTCCCAGGAACATTTGTGGAAATTGTTTAGAATGAGGACAGGACTGCCAATTTGTCATCAGCGGTGACCTTCTCATGCTGCACGATATAGTAACCGCTGTAGACATACGTGAGTCTGAATGTACACTGTACATAAGCGACCAGAATGTGGAATTTGTGGATGAGCGTCCCTGATCCTCACTCACTGTCTATACCTGCATTTATACTGTATAATAGATCGCAGGGGGCTTGGAGCCTATCCCAGGATCCTCATTTACACACTATGGGCAATTTTGAGAACGCCAATTAGCCTAATCTTGCATGTCTTTGGACTGTGGAAGGAAACCCACCAAGCAACATGGAGTAGCTCAGTGGTTAAGCCATTGGCCTACGATTTTTTGGCATGTATGCCAAAATGTCTAAATGTAACGCAGAGGCGGGAATCGAACCTGGCCAGGAATCGAACCCGGACCCTGGAGGTGCAAGACGACAGTGCCACCCGTCCCTGATCCTGATCCTCAGTAAAATGCTTCAACATGCTTGAGTAAGCGTCTCCTTTTGAAAACATGAAACTCTATCCAACGTTTCAACAAAGCATTCAATGCTAAGTTTTGCTAATTGGCGAATGTTAACTAGGTACATGTAGTTTCCCAATGCCGCATTAGATTAGCTCATGTAAACATTCTTGGGTCAAAATCTACATATGGTTATTTACAGGTTAGTTTTCTTCTCTTTCATAAGCCACATTCAATATTTCCTCATGCAAAGTAGTGTTGCTGCTTTAAAATGAAAATCCTCCCCTAACACTTTGAAGTAATAAATAATAAAAGCTACTTGTCTGATAAAAGCACGTCATTAATTCAATTTCAGGAGCTTCACACTTCTTCTTTTTTTCTGCTTTTAACAGGGTGCTCAAAAAGCCAGATGCTTGGAGAAAGGACACGAGGGATAGCTTAACGGCTTAACGGCTGAGAGTTGGTCCTCCTAACCAGAAGGTTCAAATCCCACCATTGCCAGCGAATCGAGTCGCTGTCGGAGCCAAGACCAAGACCTTTAACCCTCAACTGCTTCATAAGAGCGCACCGCAGTGTCCCTGCAGTCCAACATCAATTTCCACACCAAAGTGAGGCTGTAAGGAAAGATAATTTCCATCAGCTTTGATGTAAAAACAAATGATAATGACCTCCACAAAGCAACGGGGATGTAACCAAATACGGATAAATTATACAGAGAGAGCTACAGTAGATTATGTGTTCTGAACAGACATGACGGACAAACACAGATGGGTTCAGAGCCACATCATTAAGCCAGAGCTTCCATTGTATATGTTGTAGATTGACTGGAAATTTCCACCTTACAGAATGACAGGAATGCAAGGAGATAAATACAACCAGCCTCATTCTTTTAATTGTGCAGAATAACAGAACACAGTTCTGAGAGTAAAACCCGCTTTATGTCTCTATATAACCCGCGGTTTATCCCAGTGTTTCACTAGTGCTTGGATACCATCAATGTAGAAAGTTTAGTAACGCTCCATATTCATATAATAACTTTTATTTCAAATCACATAAATGCATTGGACACCCTGTACAATCTATTCTGAATCACAACATGAAGAAAAATGTGCTAAATGTATTATTAGTTTAATGTAAGTGAAGAAAAACAA
>JAQMYK010000021.1:6826678-6836989 GCA_030014345.1 Clarias buthupogon
TTAAAAGTTATTATATGGATATGGAGCTTTACTCACTTTTTTTCAACACACTGCTATTATTTTGAACACCACTGTATTATCAGACTGCTGGCCTCCCAGGAACTCCAGGAACATTTGTGGAAATGGCTTAGAATGAGGTCAGGACTGCCAATTTGCGGTGACCTTCTCATGCTGCACGATATAGTAACCGCTATAGACATACGTGAGTCTGAATGTACTGTACATAAGCAACCAGAATGTGGAATTTGTGGATGAGCGTCCCTGATCCTCACTCACTGTCTATACCTGCATTTATCCTGTATAATAGATCGCAGGGGGCCTGGAGCCTATCCCAGGATCCTCATTCACACACTACAGGCAATTTTGGGAACGCCAATTAGCCTAATCTTGAATGTCTTTGGACTGTGGAAGGAAACCCATCAAGCATGGGGAGTACCTCTGTGGTTAAGGCATTGGAACAAGATTCGGAAGGTCCCAGTTGTCCCAGTCAAATCCTACGACCACCAAGTTGTCCTGGTTGGGCCCTTAAGCAAGGCCTCTAACCCTCAACTGCTCAGATGGATGATAAGATAAAAACGTAAGTCGCTCTAGATAAGGGCGTCTGCCAAATGCCCAAATGTAACATGCAAACTCCTTGCACGCAGAGGCGGGAATCGAACCTGGCCCGAAATCGAACCCAGACCCTGGAGGTGCAAGACGATGTGGCGATAACTTCCAGCCGAGTTCCTGTAACGTGAAAGTGGTGTTGGTGAACGATTGTGTGTACAGTTCCCATACACATGTGCATCTCTTCTACAAACTGGTGTTCTTTTCCACTCACTGAACGTGCGCACCATTAAAATGTCAACATCCCACACTTGAGGCGCAATAACTCTTAATCTATATCTGGGTTTCTGTTAAGCTGATTGGTACCTACAGTATGTTTACTGTAAAAAGTGCTAAATGTTGGCTTAGTGGTTAGCAATGTCACTTCATACTTCCAGAGTTAAGAATTCAAATCTTGCTCTCTAATCTGTCTGCTAGGAGTTTATATGTTCCCCTTAGACTTGGTAGGTTTCCTCTGGGTTCTCCCTCCAACAGTCCAAAGACATGACTGGGTTTCCCAAATTCCAGTTAGTGGATGTATTTTTTGTGTTGTGCTCTGCAATAGATTGCTCCCCTATCCGAAGTGTCCCTAGCAAACCTACACAGGGTAGGTGGTACAGAAGATGGATGAATGGATGGATGGATGGATGGAATGATCTATCTTATGGCTTGGATGAAGGAGAGAAGGAAGCCAAAGTCTGGAAAACCTGTTAAGAGAAGCAAGTTCGGTTGAGACAAAGATCAGACAAAAACAGAGAAAGTGTAAGGTTTTCACTCGGGATGTTGGACACGATGAAGGTCTGAGCTGAGCCGGTGAAAAGGGAATTGCGATGATCTAGGCGGCTGGAGATATGTATGTAAGTTACAGTATGGATGAGGCATCCGGGAACAGAATGTACCAGACTAGAGTTGTAATTCATACGTAGCACAAAGCATCGAAACAGGTACAGTATATAAGGAATAAAACACATGGGCCGTGCTGTACTAGGAATATAATCAACCACAGGATGAGATGATGCAGCCTGGTGGGACCTGGAGTTACTGCCAACATCCTCAGGTTTATTATTTTCCAATAACGGCACAACTTGAAGTGTTTTATTCCTGTTATTCAAACAGCAATTTGGCGATTATTGTTTTCATTCATTAGAGAACAAACAAACCCAAACGACTAAATAAGTATTTATCTCTTTCTGTAGTTATATGTGAGGGTGAGTCAAAAATTATCCGCACTCTGGTCTCATCAGTGCTTTCCATTCAGGGCTACTGTCTCCCCGGTCACTGCTGGGACAGATGGATAAAGTGTATTGAAAAGTTAAGATGTCAATCAATTTTTAATTCAAATAAAATCTACAGCCAGAGTGTGGATCATTTTTTGAAAACGGTTGTTTCCTCACAAAAAAAAGTTGCCTCTTGTCATTTTTCCTCCGGAGAACTCCTCTGTCCAAAGACTAAAACGAATGTTATCCAAACACACAGTGTAACATGTGACACATGCGGGTTCATACCGGGTGCTTTCTAAGCGCACAGCGTCGGATATCCTTGGTTTCTCAACGCCGCATTTATAGTGATGTTTAAAGAAAATAAACAAACCCAACACTGCTGTGCATGACACACACGTACCAGCATGACACACACCGTCAACACCGTACTGAAAATAGTCCACTACTCAGAAAGTCACTCTATTCTTGTCCTTTTCCATGGCTACAGTCAGTATGCTTTACCTGACATTATTTTCTGAAATATAATAATAATAATAATCTCACCAATATTCATCCTAACAGCACAGCTCTCCATCTGTAAACTTTAGAAACTTTTTCAACCCACTTCCAGTGACTCATGTTCCCACCGTTTCTGATGAATCCCTTCCAATACGGATGGATTCTCACCAATCCGTCGAGCCGAACGTCACACGGCGTGGAGGATTTATCTCCGGCAGCCGTTTCCTGTATCATCTACGAAGATCTTGCACGTCCTCAGACGTTCTCCGTCTCTCTCTCGGACTAGAAACGAAGCTCTTGCCCTGCCTGATCGAAGGTCATTAAGACACAACCGGCGAATAAGTAAAGTATATAAAGAATTCAAGGTGAGTGGATGAAAAATCTGAACTCTTATGCTTTGATTCCAACCCATTTGGTTTTTCTCTCCAGGGCGGGAAAATCCTGTGTGCGCGCCCTTTAGTCATAATGAACACCCGAAAGAGAGATTTCAACATAATGAAAGGAA
Organism: Clarias buthupogon; assembly: GCA_030014345.1. NCBI lineage: Eukaryota > Metazoa > Chordata > Actinopteri > Siluriformes > Clariidae > Clarias > Clarias buthupogon. The sequence continues at coordinate 6,829,487 of JAQMYK010000021.1, forward strand.
GATTGAGACTCATAACTCGACACAAGCTCTTCTCTCTAAGCCCCTTTATAATCAGCGTTGCCCCCTTTCGACATACTCCCACTCCTAATGTCACCTTCACTCTGCTCTGCAGCCTGTCAGACTTATCGCCATTTCCTAGTCGCTCGATGGCCGGCTATGTGTGTGTGTGTGTGTGTGTGTGTTTTTTTTTCCGTTCCCTTTCACCGTTTCACACTCATCCAGCCTCCTCTCTATAACTCTCATCCTCCTCTTCCTTTTCTGCCTGTGGCTATATTCTAAGTGCTCTTCTTTATGCTGAATAATTGAAGGGGGGGAAAAAAAATAAAATAAATCTTCCCTTTCTCCTACACGCCTTTCGTTAACTATGGGGTTCGCTCCTCTGTAGTGGATAAATCTGATAAATCACAGACAGCAGGAGCATCCCAGCGCACTCCCTCGTACATCCAAACCTGACATTAAAAGCACCGCGGAAAGCGACTAGCACGCCCGTTTTATTCAGATTTGTGTGCCGTGGTAGAAAAACGGGTAATGGAGCGTGTTGCAGTGGAAAACAAGTAAAAAAAAAAAAAAAAAGAGGGGGGGGGGGGGTTGCATTGACACATGAGATGCACTAATGGATTTTAGGTGATCTTTCTTCGGTCAGATCTTTAGATCATCGGCTGAAACAATAGAAATTATGTAATTTAAATTGTAATTCCCATAATAGAGGGAGATAGAAAACAAACAAACAAAAAATATATATAATTCATAACAAAAAATCCTGAGCATTTGTCAGTGGATACACTTTCTCAGGATTTTTAGGGCCTAAGAGATCACAAAAAAATGTTTATGAACTCACAGGCCTCCTAAAGTTGTCTAAAACAAAACTCTAAAACATCTCATGCGTCCCTTCGGGGAACTGTTTTCCCCACAACCGTACGTCTTTCCGCCTCTTTTGTTTTAGAGCTCACATTAAAATTATTTTGCAAAACACACAACTATAAAAAAAAAAAACAACAAACACAGAAGTAGATGTTAAGTTCAAGTTTTAATATCCTTCAATAAATTAACATTTAATCAAACATCATTACATCATACATTTACCCGGTAATATTTGTATATATTATATATTATATATATATATAAGTCTATAAGATATTCCTCTATAGCATACTTTTCATTGCAGGTACAGAGAACTTGTGAGAAATGACTTACACGGACCGTACCTTATCGGGTTGTTATTTTGTTTTTTTTTTCCAGTGCTTGAACTACTAGAACACTTCGGTTCTTCATGAACCGGCGATCCAGTTATTCCAACTTGTAAACATGTATTTATTATACGTTATGTTCTCAAAAAAAATAAAAACACGAATGTGGCACTAAATATGTAACACTACCAATGGATTAAAAAATAACTATGCCAAGACTAATACGTTCAGTACCATACTGGATGTTACGGTGAACACCATAAATACGAATATATCTCGGGACAGCATACTGACTTTTTTAAAATTATTATTATTTTTTAAAATAAAACGTTCAGCCTAGATATGGAAGCAAGGCACTCCTGAACAGCTCCCTTTCTTCGAATCCACTTTCCCCCCTCCTCGCCCCCAAACGGGGCTTTTCACAGTCAAAACCGAAGCGCATCATTGCATTTTCATGGGTTTGAGCTTGTTTTTTTTTTTGTTTTTTGCAGCTCAAGCTGATTCCAGTGACTGCATGGATATTGCAGCGCATGTCTGACACTAAAGCAGCAGAACTCAAAGTGATACACGCCCCCTAAACACCCCCCCCCTCTCTTTCACAGCATACCTGTCACTATTTTTAGTCCCCGATCCATGAGGATCTTTTTACAATCTGCGTGTTAGACTGTAGTAGCTCCACCCTGTCTCCCTTTTTATCGCCCTGTCTCGTATCTTCTCGAGTGAGAGCGAGGATCAGCGCGTGAGAACTCACAAACATCACACGACGTGCTGACTCGTCACCTCTGTATTTCTCTCCTTTATTGTTATACGTTAATATGAAGACAGAAAAAAAAAAAGAAGAAGAAGAAGTAGTAACATTATGCTCTGGTCTATATGCGGCAACACAGAAACGACGCCATGCCGGGTACTCATTACACGTCTCTCCCTCTATATTATTCAGCTTCTTTCAGTCATCACTGAGTAAAAATGATTTCTATCTCTCAGCCGCCGCTGCCGGGCGGGAGTCCTGGAGGAGCTGATAGAGCGTTTCGTTGCCTTCCGCTGCAGCCTTTCACGCTCTCCTCTCACTCACGCTGCGTTCTGTCTATTACGTCTCCTCCGTCTGCGCGAGTGCGCTGAAAAGCCGTTTTTTTACGAGACGGCGAGAATTGTAACACTGCCTCTGAGAGATTAGAGAGGACGGCGTGAAAGGCTGAAGCAAAAGGCGCACGGACCTTGAGGTTTAAAGGTGCGTTATATCAGGACTCCTTACAAGCTCACGCTTCTGTGATGCTGCTTAACGAAGTTCTCCCGATCCCTCTGCGGTTGTTCGGTCCCTGAGGCCCCTGATTCATTCTCTTTTCCCTGCCTGAGCGCACTCGCTCGCTTCTTCTCCCTCTCCTGCTCCGCCCCCTCCCTGTCCTCTCCGATCACGCTGCTGACGTCGCTTAAATCTCCCAGGTGCTCCACCGAGTCACACTTCTCCAGGTCCGAGGCGATGGTCTGCAGGCTGATGACAGACAGCGAGTCGGACCCCGCCCTCTCAGGCCTGTGGCCCCACCCCTCTTCCCTGTGCTTCTCGACCCACTGCCTGGTTTTCTCCTGATCTGCCCAATCGTTATCCAACAGACTCGCTCCGACCCCGCCGTAAGCCCCGGCCTGTATCGCGCCCTCTGCCTCCGCCCCTACCGGGGAGCTCCGCCCTCCACGGGCTCGGTTCCGTTGACTGGCTGCCCGGGCGCGCCCCCTCTGAGCGTGGATCTGCTCGCTGATCTGTTCGAGGTTGCGTAGAGCCACGGAGTAGCGCGTCTTCACCTTCGCCACGCGCTCCTCCAGCTGGACCACCTTGGCCTTGTGCTCCTGCGAGGGATTTGATCCAGAATTAGGAAGCAGCAAACCTTGATTTGTTCTACATGACCCAGACAGTAAATAAATAAATAAACAAACAAAAATTAATCGACAGCCTTTAACTTTGATTACAGGGTATAATATCTATTTATGAATTTCTGATTAGAGTGCTAACTGTTCTTCATTGGCTTTGCACGTGTACTTTCCACATTGACAATAAAGTTGAATCTAATTTAATCTAATCTAATCTAACAATGATTCCTCGTGCTCCCCGAACCGCTCTTTCACAACAATATTCCTGTTCCATCAAGGAGTCTAGACCTGAGCAACTGAAGCAACACCAGATCATAACACTGTCTAAAGAGGCTTGTACAGTGGACACTACGCATTAGTGATGGGAACTTTGAATCATTTTAGTGACTTGGTTCTTTGAATCTCGTTCATCAAAATGAACAAATCTTTTTTTGAGTCATTTAGTTCATTTCATTCTTTTGATCAGAAAATAAATAAAATGTTGCATTTTCAATAAAAAGACTCCCAATACGTCTACATACACAAATTTTAACTATAGTTCCAGTAATGAAAATATTACAGTGCAGCTAGGGACATATTATAATAAACAGAATGAGTAGCTCACCATCATATCTTCCAGTCTGAGTCGTTCGTTCTTTTGAATCTATTGCACTGCATAGTGTCTATGGGAGTCACGTGACAAAAGAAGAAATGACTCGGGGCTTGAAGACTCATTGAGGAGAACCGTTTAATTCTGTTTCCTATACATAACCTACAGGGGTTTTGCGATGATTTGCGCATGCGTGTCCAGTAGAAAATGAACGAATCACTCTCCGAGACGACTCGTTCTTCTGAGTCAGGTTAAAGATTCGTTCAAAAAGAATTAATCGTTCATGAACAACCCATCACTAATGTAACGCATAATGGGTGCATGCGTTTCCCTTCTCACCCTGACACGCCCATCGTTCTGGAATAGGGTCAATCTGGACTCATCAGATCACATGACGCTTTTTTCATGTGAAAGTGAGAATAATCAGAAAACTTATATTCACAATCAACTGGTTTTCTTATGGACACACAGCTGTTTGGTCCCAATCCAGCTGTTTAGTTTGTACTCTTAAACTACATACTCTTATGAACTCTTTTTGAATAATGTGTTTCAAATCTCCTTTATTGTTTTTCGGTGTTTGACGCAGCCCGATAATTTGACCCTTCTGAAGTGGTGACATTTTTGTTATTAACGTTCGTGAAAATACTCAGAAACTGTATTAAAATGTATCTGCTCTAACCAAAAAAGCTACTCATTACATCTATAACAGGAGCTTTCTCTCAAACTGAATGCACACAAACAAATGAGACAAAAACATTTATCCTTAAGCTGTTCCTAGCCCCCCCACGCCCCTCCAGGTGCTCTACGGTTCCTGCCCTTCTATCCTGTCACCCAAAGCGTTTTCCTTCCATATAATCCTAACGGAAATCTCTCTCATCTCATACCAAAGAGCTTAGCTCTGAGAAACAGTTTGCATATTTTAAGGTTACTGCGAGGACCCTGGCAGGGACTATAAATCAATATGTCCATCAAAGCAGCATGAGCTCTATTTGTGTGGTCAGAGGTAAGGTAGGAGAAAAAAAACAAAAAACAAAACAAAACAAAAAACGCAGCTTTCATTATAAAAGTAATTTGTGTGAGCAATCTACCTCCAGGATGTGGTTGAACTGGGCCTTGAGCTCGAAGTACGGTTTGGATTTGACGATGACCCTCTTTAGCGCTTTCTGTAGAGTCTGTACTCGCGCCTCGGCCTCCTGACACAGCTGCGTGACCCGCTGGTGTTCCCTCTCGCTCCGCAGCCGCTCCTCCTCGGCCTCGTTCACCTGTTAACGGGCACATCAAACGCGTCAGCGATCAGGGTCGTTCGCCGCTAAAGCGTTTAATCCTTTTAAACGTTTACAATTGAGCCGTATACCGTCACGGCGATGGGCTTTTTACGGGACTATTATATAGCGCTTAACGTTGTATTCATTCCTGCTATAGCACCCTGATGTTGCCTGTTTTCCAATAAAAGGCATGAAGTGTTTTATCGCTTTTATACCACGGTAACGAGTTTGCATGGTCTCCCTGTTGCCCGTATGCTCCCAAATTGCCCGTAGTGTTTGTGTGTGTGCCCCGTGGGATAAGCAGTATAGACAATGAACGAATGAACACTTTTTTTTTTTTACAGCCGTTTAATAGTTACAGTTAAACTAATCATTTACTGTTATTCCTTAAATTATAGGAATGATAAACAGCCTTATCCTCAACATCTGCTGGTTTTTCTTCTAAAATACGAAAGCAAAAAAATTATAAAATTTAAATATATATTATACAAAGACACAAATATATTATATATTATATATATATATATATATTTATACAACATATACATAATTTCTTTTTACATTCTACAACAATACTGGGGATTTCATAACTATGAAATAACTTATGGAATTAGTTAATTATCTAACAACAACAACATACAATTGTTATTTTAAGACATGGAGGTCAGCCTTTCTGGAACAGTTCTTGCAAGAACAGTATTATTAAGTTAATTTGCAAAACCCATCAAGCACCATAATGAAACTGGCTCTCATGAAGACCTTCTACCTCTGCTGCAGAGAAGGCGTTCATTTAAAGTTAGAAATCACTAATTAACAAACGGCACCTCAGATCAGAATCATTGTGAAGGATTTACAGAGACATAAGTAGCAGATACATCTCGATATCAACTGTTCAAAGGAGATTATTACATTTTTTTGAACACCTTCAGCATTGTTCAGAAAGTGTTCCCAAACTTTGTACATAAAATCAGTTTGTCATTAAATTTTACTGAGCAAATTCACTCATCATTTTTCTTTCCTGCCCGCATTTAGTATTTTAATCTGTTTATTATTTAGCTTATATTATGTAGCGCGACTACTTTACAGATCACCTTCTGTAACTTGTTTCAATAATGATCATTTAAAAAACATTTATTAATATTTGTCAACTTCTCTATGCTGTTGTAATTGGGGGAAAAAAAAAAAAAAACATGAAAACCTTCTGACCAAATAAATATTAGGATTCAACAATGATGCGATGTAACAGGATGAGATCATCAAACAGCTCCAAACCTGATTCATACATAAATATGAGACTGTTGACAAGCCGACGAAACCATCCGCAGTCCATGTCCTGGAATGCGAGGTAGAACAATTCAGCTTTTTATTTTTTTTATTTTTACGTGTTACCACTGTTAAAGCACGAGCTGCAAAGCAGACCTGTGCGGAATCCAAATAATGACACGTAACCTTGATCGGTGAGTGCGGCTAGGCATTAATCACCATCATTGATTGGTCCCTGAGAGCAAGTGTTTAAGCAGCAGGAGGCTGACGGAATCCATGGAAAAGCGTTAATGAGGTAAGAACACTTACCGCTGAAGGACTGCGTTTATTACCTGCGCTCTCGCTAAAACTGCTTTGTATGTGTGTGCTGAGTAATTATGCTTTCTTTTTTTTTCTAAGGTTTAATATTTCATCATTTCTGATTCACTTTCATCTACCTGCTATGAGCTGCGCATAAAGAAGCCTGAATGTCATGTCGGATTATGGCATTTTAAACTTCTGTGCTTGGGAAAGCTAAAAGCTAAAAAAAAAAAAAAAAAAAAAAAAACGGGGGGGCTACTTCTCTGTTCTGACTTTTGTCGAGACAGATCAAAGCCTCTTTAAAATGCATTACCCATGTAACCTTGACATTTCAAAAACAGTTTTACCTGGTTAGAGGAGTTTAAATAGGACTGAACGTGTTTAATAAAGTTCTTCATGAATTCACGAGTGCGGTTCTATTTATAGTTAAAGATCTTATTACTTTGGTTTATTCCTTAATCTATTGCTTTTATTGCATATGGTACCTTAGATGTTGCGTGATTGAGCATCTCCTGCCAGGTCGGATCCAGCGTGTTCCTGTCAGCCAGGAGGCCCTGCTCAGCCACGTACACCATCTCCCTCGCGGCCGTGTGCATGGAGACGGCGCGCTCGTAGCGCAGCGCCGCCTTCTGCGTTTCCTGTTGGGCCTGTTGGTAAAAAAGCAATCTCACTACTCATCACTATACACATTACATATTAACGCATGTTTTGCACACCATGGACCTTTGCACATTATTCTGCATGTTGTCCTGCTCAAGACTAGATTGATTTCTATATCCCAACTCAATTTCAATTCTATTTAGGGCTCAAGCACTATGACATCAGCCCTATGTCGTCATACTGTAGTGTGTGAAGGACCCTCTTGTTCTAATTAAAGTGCTCAAATAGTCATAAAAATCGTGAGACAGGTTGGAATCTGCTGTCACTAGAATGCCTGAGAGTCCCCTTTTCCTAAAATTATGTCATAATTGTATCTGTACTGTATGTCCCCTTTAAATGCACGTGCCCACTGTGTTTCTCGTGCACCCGGGTGACAAAG
>JAQMYK010000021.1:6837446-6849377 GCA_030014345.1 Clarias buthupogon
TATATATAGATATATAAATATATAGATATATATATATATATATATATAATTTATTTATTTATTGATTTTGTACACAATGTCAATTTTTACAGCTGAAAGTTTTTCAAATTTTTTTTTTATATTTCTAATATTTTTCTCTAATTCATATTTTATATTCTATTATATTATATACTCTATTTTAAATTTTTAGGTCATTAACAGTCGTAACTGTCACTCCGTATCATACTGTGTGTGTGACAATTCAAATTTGAATTTAAATTTTGAATTTAACTGTCAATCAGACGTCCGTTAGCTATTAAACCGTTCACTGGGAAATGAGAAATCCTGTGAATCCTATACATGTGCACAACCGTACGCAAGGATGTCATTCGAAAACACTTCGATTAAAACGTGGAGAGAAAAAAAAAGAAGAAAAAAAAACAGCTGACTTGTCGGAAGGAAGGAGGAACTGCTGTGCTGGAGTGAAAAGTCTCCAAACAATCAATAAATGGAGGGAACTTGTAACAGCAGGCCATATTTCAGATGGCTAACATAGTGGAAAAAATGTCACTGCCACCGAGCGTGATGTCTAACTCAGTTTGGGACAAAACGATCCTAAAATGAAGATCGATTCAGAGGTATAGTTTGGAGGAAAAAAAAAAATGTACACGATCAAATCAAAACAACCATAAAAAAAGCCTCCATTGGATGCACAAGGTTGCACCAAAGTTTAAGGTCATGACATGGAGATTGATGGCAGCTCCTGCTAGAGCATTGGTGTATGTATATATATATATATATATTTGCTTCAGATATGCTTCAGCTGTCCTGAGGCATAAGCAGGAGCCCCTAAACCATTTTGTGTCCTGAATACCAATTCCGAGCAGATTACACAGCAGTGGTCGCCAATATCGCCTTAAAAGATCCGCAGTCCTACAGAATTTACTCCCAAATCCAATCTAATACAGCTCAGTCTGGGTCTTCTGGGGAATCTGAGCAGCGCAGGCAGGTGCAATAGATCAGGAGCGGAAACTGAATTCTTCGGCTTGTTAGATGCTCGGCGGTATGCTGGAGACGCCTGCGATGGAGAATTAGCATAGGAGAGAAACACTACGTCTTAATAAACGCTTATTAGGCGTCGGGAATTGACGGTTTACGGCTGGATGGAGCGCGCTCGGCGAGAGGCTAACCGGGTCAAGCTTGAGTCCAATTCTCTTTCAATCATACAAACCAATTCTGTTTCAATTGTTTTCAATTACACCCCGTGGCCCCGGCTGAGTGTTTTCCACCAGCCCAATTACGTGTTGGAGATTGGATGCTAACAATGCTAATGAAAAGTGATCTGCAAATCATATCTGGTGTTTTGCCGGGGGTTAATCGTATTAAGGAACACATGGACTGTCTTGCCCCCTGATGATCATTAAGCCAAAGGATAGCCTATTTTCTGGATCGCTTTCTCTACGCTCGTTTAACGGATAACGTTGTTATCGTCCCCGGGCGGCGCGGTGACGAATAATTGAAACAAGAATTAAAATCGTACATGCTTTAGGAAAGATGAGACGCACCTCTTTCGCTAGTCTGCGGGCTTCGTAGTACGGCCGGGCTTTTTCGATGCACGCACCGAGCTGGGAGCCCTGAGCATTGAGTTTGCGTGCTGACTCGGTCAGGATCTTCCTGTAACTCGACCGTGCCTCCTTAAAAACAAGAGATGAATCAAAAAGATTAATTACTGTGACTGACATATATTTTAAAAAAACATAGATCTACAACAAATAATTTAAGCAAAATCACACTTCTTGAGCTCTGATCACATCTGATCAAGTTGATCCGTCATGTTCTGTTCACTACACACAGTTCTTTAAGGGTTCTTTTGCAGCTTTCTAACAGGGAAGTGTTTCTGACTCTGGTTTTAGCTCAGCGTTTTTCCCACACGTAGAGGATACTTGGGTGGGTCTAAGTATATTTGCCCAACCTTTTTAAAAATCTGTCCAGGAGAACGACGCCTGTTTATTCAGACAAACTGTTTATTCTGTTACCGTGAGAACGGTGTACTGAGAGGCAGAAAATGCAGCGAATGCCAGCTGCTGTGAAAAAAATTAAATAAACAATAAGAAGACGGTCACATATGCTCTGCAGAGAAACAAAGAGTTGGGCACGGTGAACGGGCACGTCTTAAAAAAAAAAAAAACCCAGAAGGATTAACCCTTAAAACTCAAGCGGCACGGCATTAGTCAATGACTTTAAAAAAAAAATAAATTGGGTATCTAATATGTCATGTTATTACTACTTCTAAAATGTGTAAATGTTACGGTTTGGGACTATGGGAATGACGTCACAAAAACATTAAAATATACAAAATAATATAGAATATACAAAATACGCATTTAATTATTATTATTATTATTATTATAACTATTGCTACAATTTTTTTTGCTTATGTGACCCTTTTTTTGTCTAGGTTGTACGGAAAAATACTAGCCTATATGTCACTCTATACTGCACAATCCTGACCCCTATATATATTTACTACAGTAAACTTATGCAAAAAATAGATACAAAAAAAGCTCTGTTTTTTTTTTTTTTTTAAGGCTTTGTTTCGATCTGACAGTTTGTTGTTTGTGCTGGCAGGTAACACCGGCCCGTTCTACTGGCTACCACCGCAAGTATACTGTATCTCAGACCTGTGGGGAAACACTGAAGGTTTTACATAAAACAACTGCGGCCCGAGCATACAACCTTTATGGGTTTTAGATTTATATACATATTATTTTATGCGATATACACAACACAAACAGTATTTATGTCATCCCGTACACCTGTTTATTCAATCACGTAGCAGCAGCACAATGCATTACCCGTCATTCAGATACAGGTCAAGAGCTTCAGTTAAATCTTTACATCAAACATCAGGAGGGCTGAAGAATGTGATTTCAATGATTTGAAGCATGGCATGGTTGTTGGTGCCAGTTTGAGTATTTCAGAAACTGATAATCTCTTGGGATTTTCACACAAATCAACTTTGGGGGGGAAAAAAAAAAAAAACATCCGTCAAGCAGCAGTTCTGCACTAGAGAGTCAGAGAAAACTGCCTAGATGGGTTCAAGCAGACAGGAGGGGAAATAGTAACTCAAATAATAACTCTTTATAACCAAATTAAGCTGAGAAATTGCTCAAAAACGCATAATACTTCAAACTTATAGATGTGTAGACATGAACAGTGATGTCAGTAAAGAACAGATATCTGAACATTCAGTGGGCACAAACTCAACAAAACTGGACAGTAGACTTGCTCTAATATTTGATGTGAATGTCACTTGACCTCTATCTGCATGATTATATTGTGCCATTGCGTTTCTGCCGAATGAATGAGCAGCACTACAGGGATTCTTATTAAACTGGTTGAAAGGACACTTAAATTAAGGAAGGACAAGGTCAACGCCATCATCCTCATCGTCTTAGTTATTACACAGCCAACACGTGCAGTTTGAAGAAATATTAAATCATCCATGTAGAACCCAATCGATTAAATGCTATAAAAAATATTTAATAAAAGACAGAAAGGCTTTTTAATTAACAAAAATATTGTCCTTTACACATCTGTTTATTCGTAAAATCTATCCAGGAGGAGTAATCATAACGGCTTGCTTAGATTCAACCCCCAAATGCAACTCACATCCAGCTGCAGCTCCAGTCTGTTTATTTCCTCACTCGCGTGGTTGAGATGCTCCAGTTCCTCCTATCATGGAAAGGTGCAGAAACGTTATATAAAGCAATAAAAGTGTGCATGCATGCATGTATATACCAGTCAAAGGTTAAGACAGAATTTCGAAATTGAGATTTTTGTTTAGTGATTTATTTTCTACATTCTAGAAAAACAGGGGAAGTTCATTTAGGGTTACCGGGCCCAAAAAGCACCAATTAACAAACAGCACCGCAGATTAGAGCCGTTATGAAGGCATTACAGTAGCAGACACCTCTCAATATCGACTGTTTAAAGGGGATTATTGCATATTTTGGACGTCTTCAGCATTGTACAAAGAAATAAAAATCAGAAGAGACCATGGAAATAGAAGGTGTGTCCAAAGTCGCACATTTTAAGATGATACAGCACACAATGTGGTGGCCAGTTCATGTGAACGCTCCTTCACATTTTGAGTCCTGGAATATCTTTGTGTCTATAGATGTGATATCCTGGTCATTCAGTACACTGTGGTCGTCAGCTGACTTCATTTTATTGCCACATAACATTTCCGAGCCTAGACCTGAGCAACTGAAGTAACCCCAGATCATAACACTGCCTTCAGTGGCTTGTACAGTGCATCGCTGACACGCCCATCACTCTGGAATACACTCAATTTGGACTCATCAGACCACACAACCTTTTTCCATCACCCCAAAGTCTAATCTTTATGCTCCCTAACATACTGAAACCTTTTTTTCCCCTGATGAATCTCACTAACAAGTGCTTTTCTTATGGCCACACAGATGTTAAGTCCCAATCCTGTGAGTCCTCATCACATTGTATGCGTATGGAACTACTCTTACTTTCAATACTAAACAGCTCTGTTTTACACTATTGATTTTTATTTAACCATGCAACTTCACCAAGTGTTTAAATGATCTCCATTCATGATTTCTGACCACATTTCCTCCACAAAATTGACGATTCAGCACTATCCTTACAAGATTTGATAATGTGTTGAAAAGTTCTTGATTCAGTTCCAGTAATTTCAGATCTGCTTAGATGTTTTCTTTGCTTGATTGATGTTTGTCTCTCTCTCTCTCTCTCTCATATATAAAGACAGACAGATAAGAACAGACTGGTGTAGTACAGAAACAAAGCCCTGAAAACACACTTTTCCACCTGTATTCAAATTATGTTTTGTCATTCAAACCAGTACCGTGGATAAACAAAGCCATTATTAGTTAACATAATAAGCAAAGGGTAAAAAAATAAAAAAAAATAAAAATGAAATGAAATCTGTCTACCTGTATTCTAGGGTCCAGTTCTTCATCTTTGTACTGATCCTCTTCCTCCTCATCCTCCCGCACTGTGATCCCCCCGGTCTCGACACACCCAGCCTCGGATGCTGGGCCATTGATGCTGACCACAGCGCTGTGTTTCCTCTCCTCCTCTGCCTCTACACCGGGAGTCTCTCCCCTCCAGTCCCCGGGCTCGGGCTCACCAGAACCGGGGGGATTCTCACGCAACCTCCCCGGCTCCATCCGCGGCCTAGAAGATGAGTCAGTCGGCCCGATTATAAATAAAAATGATACGAAATTATAACAACATTTAGTATGTATGAGAAGTGAAAATAAAAATTATAGAATTTCAGATAGAAATTTGTTGCCGTTTTTTTTTTTAAAGAGTATAATTATTGTTTAAATAGCAAGGCAAATGTTAGCATGCTAGCTAGCTGTCTTCTATTGACAGCAGACCAAACCGTTAGCCTAAAGTGCTAATACAATATGTTAACGTTTTAATATACAAAATCCAGAGACTAATATAATAATAATAATAATTTTGAAATGATTACTACCTTTGTTTGAGTGTATTAGGTCTCCTCTCATCCCCTGCTCTCTCCGGCCGCAGTAAGTGTGTATGTAAAGGATTTCCCCCCTCCCTGCCTCATCCTGGAAGATCCACTGGGATAACCCTCTGCTTCCCAAATGGCACACTCTCACTCTTCCACATGCTAACATGTCCAGCACAGGAGAATCAAAACTCCTGACCATTCTCACACACCAGAGCATTTATCACTCACTCACTCATCCCTATCTATACCGCTTCATCCTGTATAAAGGGTTGCAGGGGGCCTGGAGCCTATCCCAGGACATTTAGGGTACGAGGCAGAGTACACTCTGGACGGGGTGCCAATCTGTAGCAGGGCACATACACACACACATACACAAACTCACACACTGCATGTCTTTAGACTGTTGGAGAAAACCCACCTGGGGAGAACATGCACTCAGACCCCGAGGCAGGATTCGAACCTGCAACCCCGGAGGTGCTAACCACTACACCACAGTGCTGCCAACACTTATTAAATATCGTTCTATCTATCTAATCAGAAAAACTCCAGCGTGTTTTCAATTGATGCTACTCAACTAATGATTACTGTTTCCCAGAATGTTCTGGCAACGTTTGTTTTTGGTTCCTTAAACGTTTTGAAAACACATTCCTATTTGGTTTCCCGTGTAGATTTTACTCCAATTAATTTGCACATTATTATCTTGAGAACATTGCCTGAATGTTTCCATAACATTAAAAACCCTTAAAGTGTCACCTCACACCACCAGGGTATTGGGTTCGATTCTCGCCTTGGGTCTGTGTGCATGTTCTCCCCGTACTTGGTGGGTTTCTCACTCACTCACTCATCTTCTATACCGCTTTATCCTGTCTTCAGGGTCGCGGGAACCTGGAGCCTATCCCAGGAGACGAGGCAGGGTACACCCAATCCATCACAGTGCCAATCCATCACAGATTTGGTGGGTTTCCTCCCACAAAAGCATACAGTTCCCAAATTTTATGAGTTTATGTATGTGCCCTGCGATGAATTAGGACCCTGTCCAGGGATTACCCCGCCTCGTTCCCCAAGTCTCCTAAGATACAGGATAAAGCGGTATAGGTGATGAGTGAGTGAGAGAGTAAAAACCCTCATTGTAACCCATCACAGATTGGAGAAAGTTTTCAGGTAGTGTTGGTGGTAATCTTTAAAATTCCTCGAACTTCATGAGAATCTTGCAGCAATCAGAGGAAGTACAGCTTTTTCTCCTCTCAGGAGCCTTGCACTAAACTGTAAGGATTCAGAGAACGTTCTCCATAATGTTAATCCCCGCATGACATTGTCTGAATTAACAACTTGCTGAATGATTACTAGCATTCCATGCTCTAAGGTTTTTAAATAAGTATATAAAACTATCAATAATATAACAGTGATTCGAAGAATGTTACTGTAATGGTCTTGTAATTGACCTTCTCAGGAAGCTGGCAAAACAGGATAATTCTACGAATGTTCCAATACGATTGCGGAGCATTCTCTGAATTAATAACTTACTAAATGATAACTAAATTTTCAATCCCATTAATTTTCTTATTATATGGCTTTGGGCGGAATAGTGGCTTAGTGGTTGGCACTGTCACCATGAACCTGAAGGGTCTAAGTTCGATTCCCACCTCGGGTCTGTGTGCATGGAGTTTGTATGTTCTCCCTTTTGCTTGGTGGGTTTTCTTCGGGTAATCCAGTTTCCTCTCACAGTCCAAAGACATGCAGGTTAATCTAATTGGCTTTCCCCAAATTGCTCGTATTATGTGCATGATTTGGGTCTGGGTTAGGCTCCAGCCCCACCCGTGCCCCTTTATACAGGAAAAAACGGAATAGACGATGAGTGAGTGTGTTTGCAACATATCCTCTACATGTTTTTATTTTATTGTAAATTCCACTTTAGTTTAATTGTATTTTTTACTGCAAAATTTTCATTTATAGTGATTTCTTTCTGTTTTTAGGTCATATAAGCATTTCACTACACATCACACAGTGTATGGTTGTGTATGTGAGAAAAAAAATTCGAATTTCTTCATACTTTCAGTCTGCGCATTTACTCAGCCTCTTTCCAGACACCCTGTGGATTCACACAACTTATCACTGACAGCAGCGTGTTACACTTGGTGAAACGACATCTATTTTCTTGTACACTTAATTATTTGATCCTGCGTTGCTAACACATCCATAACATGTCATCAGCAGTGACTGCAGAGGCACGTTTAAAAAAAACAATAACCAATCAAAGTAGAAATTACACCAAGATACAAAATACATAATTATATGGTTTGAACAATAGACCTGGATAATTACAAGCACAGATTTTCTCAAGAGCTTGATTACAGACTTGAAGCATTAAAAATATATAGCAATCAGAAATTATATGATATTTTCTTTATTCAGTGAGAAGATATGCCTGATAGTCATGTACCCGAGACCCATATAAACCTCAACCAAAGGTCTAATAACAGTGAAACAGAGCTGCTGGCAGGTAGGAGATTTTTTTTTTAGTTGTTTCATTAAATATCATAACCAGCCATCAGTAGGAATATAGTTTTTACAATCTCTCTCTTAACCTCTGAGGTGCCACACTTTTATTCATTCTCCTTAAGGGAAAAACTGAAACGTTTTATCCCTACAATTCAAAACAGGAAAATTGCAGAACCTTGAATATTTACATTTACATATAAATTCATCTTTTACAGCGGTTGTTCCCTATAAAAGACAGTTACAAATGGCAACCATTAATTATCCCAAGAACCCCATGAATAAATCATTCATGAACAATAAAACCTTTATTTGTCACGTAGACATTACCTCGCCAAAAAACAAAAATACCGCCATTTCAGAAGGGTCTACATCAAGCAAAGAAAGCTACTAAGGAGATTTGAAATTACTGGGTTAAGAACCCTTTAACACATTATCAAAACCTGGAATAATGATGAACCGTCAACTTTTCGGCAGAAATATTAATGAAAAACAAATTGTGAATGAAAATCACTTAAACACACCGGATGGGGATTAAACTTTTTTCTTTTTTCATAAGAAAAAAGGCCTGGATTTGCTAGGGAGCATTGAGGAAGATTGGACTTTGGAGTGATGGGCATGTCAGGGTAAGAAGGAAACTTATGAAGCGATGCACCCATCATGAATAGTGTCCACTGTACAAGCCTCTGGAGGCAGTGTTATGATCTGGGCTTGCTTCAGTTGCAACATTATGTGGCAATAAAATGAAGTCAGCTGACGACCTGAATGTACTGAATGACTATTTATTTTATGACATCTATGGTGTTTTTCTTCCATGATGGAACATATTCCAGGAATCAAACTGTGAATCCAGTGTCTAACAGTATCTAATAGTGTCTAATAGTGCTTGGGCTTGAACCCCTCACCTTCTGATTAAACACCCAGAGCCTTAACAACTTAAACATCACTGGCCATGAAAATATTTGCCTGTTGCCTTTTCGTGCATCAGAAACATTTTCTTTATCTTCAAGCGCAGTAATGACATGACAATTAAAAATGAACCAACACCTTTTTATTCACGTACAAATATTTCACATCATCTTATTCTTTCAGTCCAACGTTTTTTTTAATCAAACATTTTACTAGTTTCTTTAAGGAAAGTGAAAAAAAAATGTTAAAAATGGATTTGTGTACAATATCAGTTCAGTTAAAGCCACCCTTGGCATGATGTGACTGTCTTTTTTTTTTCCTCCATCCTATGTGTGACTCTTCTGTCTCTTCCAGAACCTCTTGACCTCACTGTGTCCATGGGGCGACACCACCATGACCCTGTGCTGTGGGTTCTGCCACACCAGTACTCCCAAACCCTGTAGAAAGAAACGTGGATCAATCAACACACTTTTTCATATTTCATCTCACATGTACAGTATATGACAACAAAAAAAATACTAAGTCTCTAATCTGAACACTAAAAAGTGGTTGATTAATTAATTTAGTAATGAATAATAATATACTGCAAATACTGCAGCCTTGAAAAAATGCTTGCTGCTTTACAAAGTGATCTATTTAGTTATACTTTCCAGCAATGATTGGAAAACAAAGTTGGCTTCAAGGTTTATATTAATGGATCGTCCTGATCTGGAATCATTTTCATTTTCTTGAATTCACACAAGGACGTTCTATATAACCAGATTTAAAAAAGGTGTGTCACCAGAAATTATACCTTCATATATTACAGGCTGACATTTTATCTGATTAGATTAAAAAAGGAAGAATTTGTGGGAAAAATTAGTTGATTGTGAGCAGTGTTGTGTGTAACACGTTGCAAAGTAGAGTACTTGGATTACTTTTTTGATGTAACGAGTAATCTAACGCGTTAGGTCCGCCATTTAGTACTCAGTTATTTTGTTACTTTTTCAAAAATGTAATCCGTTATTCAGACAATTTATGTAATCCGTGAGCCAGACAGCAGTCATTCCGTTAGTGTGTGTGAGAAAGTCGTCCTACAAGCCCCGCCCCCCTCTGTTATTCCTGCTGTTATACCCCTATCTCACCTATGCGGTTTGACTATGTAAGGACCGACGCGTGGAAAGATGGAAACCTAATCACAGCGCCAAAACTCTTGGTGAATCATGATGAACCGTACTTACGGCCACCGCGCGAAGCCGTGTAGGTGAGATAGGGGTATTAGTAGTTAACAGATTATGGGGCCAAACTTGGCTGAGTGATGATGGTAGAATAATTATAAAGCTGTTATATATATAATTATATTGCTGATGTATAAGAAAACGAAGCGATGGTTATTGTTAAATAATCACTTTCACATTAGGGACAGTAACTATCCTTGATTAAATATACACTATATTCTTCACTGTAACACACCTATCAGGCCTCTAATGTACATTTATTGCTTAAGTACCTTGAACATTATGGACGCAATCACGTTGCACGGCTTATAGCGCTACAGAAGGACATGAGGGTCACGCTTACAGTATAATGATCACACACACAGAGAGAGAGAGAAAAGTGGAATACATTTAGATACCAACCTGAGCCCTGTCGCGGAGAACCTCGAAATCAGCCTGTGACAGGAACTGGTTGTACAACACGCCTGAAACAAAGAGCAGAAACAAAAAGAGTGTGAACGGAGGAACGGAGGAGGGTGATGAGAACGGTGGAGCTTTCTGCAGTATTCAGTGCCAGTATTTCTATTAAAGGAAATTATATCGTGAGAATGACTATTATCGCTCGACTACGCCCGAGTGCCATTGACATTCAAAGGTCACAGGGGAGAAAAAAAAAAGAGGGTGTAATAGAGACTTCATTCTCCTCAGGAGTTATCGTAGATACCATTTGTCACGCTTGTAGAAGATTTATCCCAAGCACATTCGATTCACCGCGGATTAAATTGCTTCCTCGTTATTCAGCGCTTCATATAGACTCGACTGCGGCAACTCATCCAATCATAATACCACCAAGCCAGGGTAACCCAGATGTCAATAAAATGTGCGGCAGCGAATGATTCAGACGCCGGAACGTTCAGACGTGGCATTTTAAGACAGCTTCGCGGTTTAGATAAATAAATAAATAAATAAATAAATAAATGTGTTAACGAGTCAGGCATTCGGTTCAGCGGCACTGATCATGTCGCGGCAATATTACACCTCAATTCAAAGCTGACTCATTAAACTGTGCACTTCATGACGAGAGTCAAAACAAAACAGCAGTCAGATTTGTACTGATATCCAGATGAGAGCCTGTCGAACCCACGTCGCTTAGTTGAATTTATCCTGTACGTATGACTCACCGCATACTTTTCACAACACTTTATGAGGTGAGTCAGGTGTGTTAGAGCAGAGAAAGAGCATTAAAAGCAATACATGGCAGTGTACACAGGTGATACGGCACAGATGTGACTAAATAGTGATTTTTTTATTTTTTTATTTTTTTTACAATGCAGAAAAGCCAAGAACAAAATCAATTAAAATTAAAATACACTGCTTGGTCAAAAATGGCGCACGCTTTTTAGTATTTCTTTTTATTACTTTTTAGTATTTCAGTTTTTAAGTTATATATGGAAATACTGAATGATTCTGTACATAATTATGATAAACATATATAACAAAATTGGTACAGCATATACAGTGGGGCAAAAAAAGTATTTAGCCAGCCACCAATTGTACAAGTTCTCCCACTTAAAAAAGATGAGAGAGGCCTGTAATGTTCATCATAGGTATACCTCAACTATGAGAGACAAAATAAGAAAATCCAGAAAATCACATTGTAGGATTTTTAAAGAATTTATTTGCAAACTATGGTGGAAAATATCATCTCAATACTTTGTTGTATACTCTTTGTTAGCAGTGACAGAGGTCAAACGTTTTCTGTAAGTCTTCACAAGGTTTTCACACACTGTTGCTGGTATTTTGGTCCATTCCTCC
>JAQMYK010000021.1:6853896-6868164 GCA_030014345.1 Clarias buthupogon
GATGTTAATATGGAGTCCAGGTAGTTATTGGAGACTCAGGTAGACTTGTAGGAAATTCCAGTCCTGAACTATCGAGCGACTGCAGCCACGTCAAGTCCACAGAGAAACAGCTGTCAACATCAGTCGAGGCCAGAACCGTCTTCATGGTAGAGTAAAACCGACCCCAGACACCAGACGCATCCCAAAGAGACACACGGGGCATCCATGTGACGAGATCTCCAAGCAGAAGCAGTTGATGTGATAGTTATGGCTGAGGTCATAGTGCTTGGGCCCTAATAAACCCATCTAGCAGACAGTACTGTCAGAGATACTGTTGTAAAACATGCATCAACAATCCGTTTTAATAGTTTGAGAAAACAGTACTGTGTTACTACACCACGCATTTGTATGCTGGAGTTCTTTATTTGCATTAACGAACCCTCTCTGAACCTTCTAACCAGCCTCTGGGGGCATGTTACCTTTAAAACTTTGCTTCCAACATATAGTTTGAATTAAAAAAAATGTATATATTTTTATGATGACCAACCTTTCTCTGGAAAACCAGTCCGAACTCCCGTAAGTGCTGCAGAAACGTCAGCAGAGACTCACTCATGCCCTCAACAGAATAGTCCTGTGATGACAAAACAGGAACAAGTCATTACAATAATCACAGTAAGCATTTTACTCATTTTTTTTTAGTCATCTTCACAGTAGACATAAAGCTGTCCTTACGGATGCACAAAGAATTAGTTGTAGGTATTATTTATACTTTTTTAATGAGATTAATTGTGCAGTACTAGTTGTTATAGTTTAACAGGTTTCTTTTAATGCTCTTATTTTTTATTTTTTGCAATTGTATTATAATAAATACAAATGATTTACAAGCACCTGAAATCTTCGAATCTTACAAGAAACTGAATCTTCGAATCTGGGTGGAAGAATGCTACGGCTGCATGTCATGTAAATAAAAACCTTTTGGACTACATCATTTATTTGTGGAAACTAGCTTTTTGTTGCATACAACCGGATGTGAAGCAGAGTGACTGTCACCACACCAAAGTCATTTATTATTGTAGAACAAACATTCTATAGGGCGTTTTATTCCACTTATGTCAATAAAATTACATTTGCATTTCTTAATGAATATTTTTTATATAGTTTATATAATTACTTCAATACACTGAAAAATAAGTATAACAACAGTATAATAATAACAATTTAATTGTCATTTTAAATAAATAAAAACATTTTTAGTTTGCTCCATTTGACGCTTTCTAGGAGGGTTGAACTGCCAGAAGTGTTCTAGTGGACGGGTTCCTATGTCGCAGTGTAATAAGCATTAATAGTTTAAAAGGACGCCTTTGGGATTTTGCACAGAGATGAGTCACACATGGCAGATTTGTATTCTTTACAAATGTCACTAGTTTTTTATTGGGTCACCTTTATGAATATTTGAAGGAACAATAATTAGTGCCGTCAATCGATTAAAATTTTTTTATCTAGTTAATCACAGTCATTTAAAATACTTTACTGATTTTCTTTTATTAGAAAATAAAAAAAATGCATGACAAACTGATAGGAGGAAACATGTGCAATCGTATAATATCTCAAACATTAACGTTGAACGAATATTAAATTAAAATCTGCAGCAGTAATTATATCGTGATTTTTACGCACTATAGTGCGTATAGTGTTCCTATAGTGGCGACCGTGTCTGTTCTCACCTTTTCAACGTTGTCGAATTGGCTAGCGCACGTTTCTGCAAACTGTCTTTCATCTGTTTTTAACACGCCCAGAGTAAATGAGTGCAATAAATGTAGCTTCTGCAAACTGCCTCACTTTCACAGACTTTTCAGTGTCATACGGTTAATACATGCTCCCGTCGAGGGTCCATACAGTTAATAGATGTATTCTTGTAAAATGAGAGGAGTTTCCCTCAAAGGTAGCTCGAGCACAAAACTTTGATTTTAAACTCCCATCTGAAAGCTGTTCATAACGAAACTTGGTGCTCAGCACATCTGGTGATGTTTCCTGTCACCTTATTATCCGCGTTAAACCTGACATTATCTCACACACAGCCAGGTAACCGCGCTGCGATTATGGGAAGCCATCTGGGTCAAACTTGGGAGACGTAGGATTATTTTTACGTTTGAAAAGCTAAAATTTCTAGATATGTATACTGACCCTGCCGAGGGTGGAGAAACTCAGCTGGAACAGGAAGGAAAGAATCTCCACCAGGTCCATCCCTCTAGACTGTGAAATGAAACATTACACAAAACCTCAAAATACAAAACAGCACTTTTTGTTTTTTTCCTTTTTGCATGATTTCACTTTACAGATGGACGGGTGAAATATGTGGAGGACGGACCTGCACTGTTTTGAGGTACTGCAGCGTGAAGTACCACAGCTGAGAGGCGGTGTCGAGTAGCAGAAACTGAAACCCGGCTGAAGTGATGCACGGCGCTTCACCAGCCTCGCTGACGGAGCGAGCAAAGCAAAGGCATGTTTTAATCTTTCCAGCTTGCTGAAGTCAAAAATCTCAGAAACCCTAAACAGAAGTTTACCTTTTCATGAGGCCGGCCTGGATGAGGAGCTGAGCAAGGTCTTGGCTGACTGCGGCGCTCGGGGAGCCCACCATGAAGTGCAGGATGACCTCCCAGCGCTCCATGGCGTAGCGGTCCAGGCTCTCTACATCCCGGGCGTGTCGATCCGGCCCGAGACTGCTGCCTTCGTCCGCCCATGGCTTACCGCTGAACGGCGGGAGAGACAAGATAAAACAAGGACAATTGCAATTTGGGATTAGGATTAGATTAGACCTTATTTTTAGTCCACTCACCCTCCAAGCAGAGCGATCCTCAGGTTATCCTTAAACACCGGGTTGAGCACGAATCCCTGAAGGCCTCCCTGCAGCTGCTGGCTGTGCCACAGTCTCAGTCCAGTCAGCACAGACACACACTGATCATGATCCCTGCAACACACAAGCCGTTTAAAATGAATAAAAAGCGTGATTTAGACATTTCGCTCGGAATTAAAGGAACCACGGGTGTCGATCTCACTTTTGGCTGTCCTTTTTGACCCACAATGCCACGGCTGCCTGTGGGAGAGGGTGATCCAGGAACAGCATACGCATCACATAATTCTTTGCCAGAGATGGGAGCTCCCTGAGGAGAAAGAAAAAAATGAGTTGCATGGAAAAAAAGTTCTTTAATCAAGTCACAGCAGCAGACTTAATGGAAAACTTAATGACAAATTAACGTTTTATAATTCACCTTTTTAATTCAACTCCCGATTAATAGGAATCATCGGAATATAATGCGGAAGGCGAACCTGTAAACGGCGAGACATGTAGCTGGGTGGTTGTACAGTCTGTCGAGGATGTCTGGACTCAGTTCCTTCAGGTATTCATGCAGGTTCTTGCACTGCAGTTGTACCCGGAGCTTCATCTTTGTTCGTTTGTCTCGACTGGATATTCTAACATAATTTGATCTAAAACATAACGCAGAATTTCGGTCACAGAAAAGCAAACTGTTTTGACATTTGCTGCGTTAACATCTAGATGGGGAAAACAAAGAGCTGTTCTGAATGTGGATATTTCTCTAACATTTTGTGCTTGTATACGTACGATGGGCGTTCAAGTCAAACCGGGACTTGTGACGAAATTGACATTTCCAGAAGATTCATGAAGGTTAGAGCACACACACACACAGTAACTGTAGTCATGTTTTTAAGTCAAGTTAAAATCAAAATAATATAAAAATTTTAGTAAGTGATTAATCCTGATTAGGAATAGGAATAGGAATAGGGCCTACTGTACATCGGACACTGTGGTATCACAGTGCATCATCTGCACACACCTCCTTACTCACTACGAGTGTTTTAAGTTAGATAACCTACTTGCATGTTTTGTAAGAGGAGCACGTAGAACCCCGAGGGAGCATACGAATGGCGTGCAAGTCAAACCTGGACCCATGATTGAAGGCGTAAAAGTGATTGCCATTTACAAGCACAGTACGGTGATGAGACTCTTAGCCGCAGTAAATATTTGAATGCCGCGAATGACTTATAGAAGGCCGTAGATCCGCGAATGATGATGATTCCGGTCGAGGTGGCTCGGAGCTCACTGCAGGCGTTGCTGTGAACATTCAGCCGTACAGTCCCGACTTCGCTCCCAGCCATTTCCATGCATTAAGGAGTTCCTGGGAGGCCGGCGTTTCAGATTTGTACTGAGAACTTTCTAGTAGAATGCTGGGATAAGTGCATTAGTCTATCAGAGGATTATCTAGAGAAAAGAAGCTACTTTATACTCTCATAACTGCACAATTAGAAGTCCCGGTTTGACTTGAACATCGCTCATATTTGTTTAATAACAAGCATACACAGTTATTTATTATAAAATGATAATAAATCCATGTTTTCTTTGTAAAACTAAATACAGTGATGTTCAATGCCTGAGAAGTGTGTTAGGAAGATTACTAAAAAAAATAATAAAAAATTTTTTTTAAAGAGGGTTATTAAGACAATTCCAGCAGTCTTGAACACACACACTTCAATACTACATCAATAATACACAGTAAACACAGACTTATAATCCTACTAACTACCCAAAACAACCGCCTGGATATTAGATTCCGCTCTAAAATCCTTTAAAAAACCTTACCTTGTGTGATTTGATCGTCAAAATGAAATAAAATCCTTAAAATATAACACTGTCATACTGCTATTGTGCAGCTTTAGAACGAGCAGAGGAGGCAGCCATGTTGGAATTATCACGTGACGCAGAAGAGACCGAATGGGCTTGTCTGATTGGCTGTGGCGCTGGATAGTGGGCGTGGTCGTGCAGACAGTTCTAGAATCATCTGTAAGAAGTCTGACAGGGATTGAAACGCTTTAAATGTTAGAAAATAAACTTAAAATTTTTTTTTTTTTTAATAAAACGATATAAAATAAAAATGTATAACTAGATACTTGATATTATAGATTAAGAGCAGCAAACCAGTAATATACCTAGCATTAGTATTCAGTTTTTGGCCTTAGCAAGTCTCACACACACACACACACACATAGTGTTCATGATGGTTCAGAGACCAACAACAGCCATTTTAATGTATTATTATTATAATAATTGTCATAATAAAACTTTTAAAGCATCCAACCAACATTTTTAGACTTTTAGATTCAACGTCCTGCTGTTGTAAGAAAACGGAAGCATGTGTGTGGTGTAGTGGTTAGCACTATCGCCTTGCACCGCCAGGTTATGGGTTTGATTCCCGCCTTGAGGTCTGTATGCAGGGAGTTTGCATGTTCTCCCCATGCTTGTTGGGTTTCCATGCAGACTGATTGATTAATTGACGTTCCCAAAATTTCCCATAGTGCGTGAAGGGGCGTGTGTGCCCTGTAATTGATTGCCACCCCGTCTAGAATGTACCCCACCTCGTGCCCTAAGTCTCCTGGGATAGGGCTCAGGATAGAACCATGACCCTGTATACAGAATAAAAGCGTTATAGATGATGAGTGAGTGATCAAGGATTATACTTTTTAAGATCAAGATTCAATTATTTGTCACATGCACCTAACAACACAGTTAAATTATTATAATTCCCCCCCCTACATATCACAGGTAGGAAGCTGGGATCAGACAGAATTCAGACAGGGGTTGCGGGCCATGTTCAAGAGCTCTACAGTGGCAGCTTTGCAGTGATAGGACTTGAACCCATGAACTTCTGATCAGTAGCCCAGAGCCTTAACTGTTTGAGCCACCACTGCACTTTCATCATTTATTAAGATAAATTCTTAACAACCTGGCAGCACGGTGGTGTAGTGGTTAGCAGTCGCCTCGGACCTCCAGGGTTGAGGGTTCAAGTCCTGCCTCGGGTCTGTGTGTGATGTTTGCATGTTCTCCCCGTTTCCAAAAACAGACCGATTAGGTTCATTTGCGTTTCCAAACTTCCTGTAGTGTGCGTGTGTGTGTGTGTCTGTGTTCTGTGATGGATTGGAGTGTACCCCTCCACTAAGTCTCCTGGGATAGGTTCCAGGCCCCTGCAACCCTGAATACAGGATAAAGCGGTATAGAAGGTGAACGAATAAACAGTTAACATGCGGTATGTAGTACATGTGATTAGATCACCCATACAAGTCTCTGTAAAAAAAAATTTATGATAACTTGATAGGACACGAGTGTGTTGCTGTTAAGTCTGTGATGTGCAGCTGAACTAACTCTCACAGCTGCAGTAACAAAATATTGTTCCACATCCTCTGACCAATCAGAATCAAGAATTTAACAGAAAATAAAAACAGTACAGTTGTTTATGCTGTTATATTTATTTATTTTTTTAAATCAGAAAACAGACTACACAGACCGTACTGTAAAAACAATTGAGAAGTAAAACAACTAGGCTTTTCTCTCTCCCTCACACTCACACACACACACACAAATAATGAGAGAGTGTGAGAGAGGACATTACATGAAAAGTGTGTATCCTCTTGCAAAAAACAAACAAACAAACAAACAAACAAAAAAAGGCTCTCGTTTCTTTTCATGAATCCTCCTTTTCTTGGTACCTGTTGTGAAGAACAAAAAATCAGATAAGAAGTGAGTCACTTTCTGTTAATCAATCATAAGTACAGTACAGTATACAGAGCCGTTCGAAAGTCTTGAGCCGCTCTCAATTCTTCATGTTGGATTACATAATGTAGATTAAATTAAAGAAACGGAAACAAACGTTTTACTCCGATAGGCTGCACAGTGCCTAAAGATACAATTTAAAAATCGGTTGTTAATGTAACAACCTCAGCAGCGACCTCATTTCCCCTCTCGTCTGTTCCAACCACTCCAGCATTCAGCATCACCACTATACTAATCACCGGCCTGATCATCTGCACCTGTTTCTCATTCGGTTCATGCCTTAAGTTAGATGTTTTTAATGCTTGAAATGATTCATAGGTCACTTTTTGAATTAAAATACAAGAAAGTGTAAAGTAATGTGGGGGGTGTCAAGACTTTAGCACAGTCCTGTACATTTATGCAAACCACACTGATAAACCCAATCATGTATTTGTTACCCCTGCATATTATGTTCCCCTCAATTACCTCATACAGTATGATCAAGTGTTTAGATGCTAATTTTGTCCAAATAAAATATATTAGAATAAATAAATAAATAAATAAATATTTGACCATATTTTAGTTAACATATAATAATAATTATAATAACAATAAATGTAAACAACATTGAATTTGTTGTTGGATTCCTAAAATGACTGATGAAAAGGATTTTACAAGAAGTCCATTAGATCCAATAAGAATTAAAGATGTTTATTCATCATATATTATTTAGTATTAAAATTGTAATTATGTTATCTGTGCATCGTATTTATACCTAAATCCTAAATTCATGTTCAGCACTCAGTCTCATAAGAGGCAGTTTGAACTTCATGCTCCTCTCCATGAAGAAATTAATCTAAATCAAATCTCAGTCTACATCTGATTCCGGTGCTTCTAGTTAAACCGTCAACGGAATGTCCTTAGTGGTTCATTTTGCGGAAAGCGACGAGCTCCATCCGGCACTTTAGATAAACTAACTGACTTGTTCGGGTCGTGTGAAACCTTACCTGCAGTGTACGCAGGTGAAAAACACTGTCTGGCCTTCATCAGCGGATCTCATCTGTCTCGTGTGGTAAACCATTCCTTCTTTATTGCAGCGTGAACACCTCCTGTCGACCTGTTGAACCATTCGAGGACAATGAACACATCGTGCATTAAATGAAAAATATATATAAATATTAAAAGCATTACAAATATTAATCTTATTATATCTGTAATATTTGTAATATACTATATCTTATTGTAATCAAGAGAATCTGATCCAGAATCAGACAGTTCAGGATTTTAATATTTAAGAGCAGAACTTTGGCTTTAAACTTTCAGTTAATTAAAGCTCAAAGCTCGAAACTCACCACTGGGCCTTTTAGCTCGGAGTCTTCTTCACTCTCCACGGCAGCTGAACTCTTCTCTAATGAATTAAACACCACTGACGACTTGATGACTTGCCCTGAAAGTTCTGTACAAAAAAGAAGGGTTTCAACTCATGCTCAAACATTAACGATATTATAAATAATATTATACAAAGTGCCGGTGGTCAAAAGTGGTTTGTAACGGCAACTCAGACAGTAACACATGC
Source organism: Clarias buthupogon (assembly GCA_030014345.1). NCBI lineage: Eukaryota > Metazoa > Chordata > Actinopteri > Siluriformes > Clariidae > Clarias > Clarias buthupogon. The sequence goes on from JAQMYK010000021.1 coordinate 6,862,053, forward strand.
TCTAATTAAAATCATTTAGGCTATTATTATCATCATTTTTTATTCAGATTCTTTCTCTTTACTTAAATGGCGATGTACAAGGATGAACAAATCGATGCCACAGATGCGTTGTTCACGTTCACATCAACGAACATAATCTTTCTTCACATCGGACACTTCCAAGCTCATGCAAGAACATAAATCTCAAACAGCTTTGGAAACGGCTTCTCTTATATTGTCATTTTAACTTATTCATTCATCTTCTATATCGCTTATCCTGTGTATCCTGGAGGCCTGGAGAGAGACTTAGGGCAAGAAGTCTGGACAGGGTGGCAATCCATCACAGGGCACACACACACCTACAATATACGCACACACTACGGGCAATTTGGGAACACAGCAATTAACCTAATCTGCATGTCTCTTGATTGTGAGAGGAGACCAGAGGAAACCAAGCACAAGGAGAACCGGCAAACCTCATGCACACAGACGCAAGGCGGGAATCGAACCCGGACCCTGTAGGTGCAAGGCGACAGGGCTAACAACTACGCCACTGTGCTGTCATGATATTAATCATCTATGTTAGGAAATGAAAAAAGCGCAATGGTGGCTCAAACAGTTAAGGCTCTGGGTTACTTATCGGATGGTCGGGGTTCGAGCCCCATCACCGAAAAGCCTCACCCGCTGTTGAGCCCTTGAGTACCCTATGCTCTGACCTCCGCTTCCTATCTGTGATATGCAACGCCGAATATGGATGCATGTCGAGAACATGAGGTGGGAATCGAACCCGGATTCTAAAGGTGCGAGACAGTATCGCTAACCACTACGTCACTTTGCTGCCTTTGATTTCAATACACTTCTTAATATCTTAACAATAACGTTTAAAAAACATAGTGTGTGTTTATCTACTGCGCCATCTAGTGTTGAAACAGTAAACATACATATTCATTGTATACTGTATTTAAAAACTCTATATGTTGGAATGATGAGTCAGCAGATTTAATGGTTAAGTAAGTGAGAGTGAAATGAAATGAAGTCTCACCTCGGACAGGGATGCTGAAGGCACATCGAGGACAGGTAATGTAATCATAATGTCCAGGGATAGGAAGGATATTACCACACTCAGGGCAAAAGTTTATATCCCCCTTGAAACACGACATTCTTCTTCTTCTTCTTCTTCTAATAATAATAATAATAATAATAATAATAATAAATAAATAATATTAAAATAATAAAGAAAATTGGTGCAAAAATATGTATTTCTGTAAAATATAGATACCAAGCAATCAAATAAGACGCTATAAACGACAGTAACCTATACACGTGGGTGCTCCCACGTCTCAGCACGTGTTCTCTACGTTCAATAACGTCAATAATTTACTTACTTTTCGTTGGCAGGGTTTTAAAGGTGTTAAAACTGATTTAAAATAACAACAATATTAATAATAACAGCAGACACGTGAGAATCCGAAAAATCTTGTATTTTCATTCAGGCACAACACAGGACACTGTGGGGCCTTTGACGTGTCTGTCGCACGCAAATGACGTCAGTAGAGACGCGCGAGCCTGTGAAGCGAAATTCACGAAATAAATTGCAGCAGAGTGAATCCGGAGTAAGTGTTTTCTTTTGTGTGCATGTGAGATATAAATGTGATAAGCTATATACGCATGGCGGGTTGTTATTTGGGGGTTTTGGGAAAGCAAAACAATGACGCGAGCTAGCGATGCTAATCAGGTTACAACGTACAGCGTTATCTATCACCGTTATTATTAATATAAGCGGTCCAAATAACAAGTGTAATATTTGCATGACTGTAGTACATTATTTACATTTCATATCTCAGGTGTTTTCATAATAAAATCATTATTATATTTATAAGAATAATATTTGTTCTTATTATAACGGTTGACATAGTTTGGCTATGTGGTCACGTGACTGTTGCCATCCCAACCAGTTACAGTTTGAGAAATGAACCTGATGGGATTAACAAAAATTAGTATAATCTAATAAAAATAATATTCGGCATGGGAATCACCAGTCACCACCCGATACAATTTTATCACGATACCTAAGTAACGATTCGATTAAACTTCTATATTTTCGATTTTATAAATATTCCAATTCGATATTACATTTCCCCCTGATTTTGGTTACAATTTAAAACTTTTTTTTAAAAAAGTTTAATGATTAATTAAACATCGTTATAATGTTACAAGGAACGGGCTATATCACTTACAAGCTAACTTCAAACAGAGAGTTTGAAAGAGTTTAACTTTAAATTAACTTGATACTTAGACCCGGTTCATCCGCCGCTATAGTGGAGCAGGTGCTTCAGCCGCCTTCTGTAAAGCCACGATTTCTAGCTTGTTGATACCAGTTTTTCCCCAAAAGACTTTTCCATTTATTTCCCGCAGCGGACCAGGGGTTAGCGGTTGCTGGTTGTTACACCAGAACGTTGTCTGACTCGTCCACCGGTTATCTTGTCGCGCCACGTGTCCGGCCCATCAGAGTTTCCCTTCTCTGCCCACTACAATAATTCACTCCTACCACAAGAGATGAAAATGAGTAAATAGTACAGAGTGCGCCACCTGTAAGATCATAAAGAAACGGCAATGTTTTTACCTCCTCAGGCGCCTCCAAAGGCTCAAAACTCAACTTGACAGTGAGCGTGCGGGTCGAGTGGCTGCGAGGGGCTAATTTGCGCTTGCAGTTTTATGTGTAAATGTGTGTAATGACTGGGTTTGAGTCACTGAGTTTGGAGAAAAAGGCTGATAGGAGACTTTTAACGTGTGCGATTTTTGATAATGTAACCACATAAAAATACGTCTCTGTTTGAAACGTTTATATCTGAGGCCGGATCACCGGTCATGGTCAATCAAATTGAATCAATTCTGATCGCTGGCCAACTCTATTATAAAAAGTTTTTTTTTTAAAGTCAATTTTGGAGAGTCAATGTGATAAGAACAAGAATCTCTACAAATTATTATTATTATTATAGCGCATACAAACCTGTAAGTTAAAAACGGCAGTGTTTCTCTGAACTGTGTTCCCCCTCTAACACATCAGCTTCAAAGGAAAGTTGCGTTGAAGGAAAGAAAACGTGTGAATGTTCAGTACAAAGTACTCCAGAACCATCTGTACCATCCTGTTTACTCCATATGTTCTGATCTGCGCTTATTTGTTCCCCCCCTCCAGAATGACGGAGAACGACGTAGACAGCGAGCTGTTAGACTACGAGGAGGATGAGGTGGACGCGACAGGAGGCGTCGGGGACGGAGGTCTCGCCGGGGACGGCAGCACCGTGGCCTTTAAGAAAGAGGGACTCAAAGGATCCTACGTTTCCATCCACTCCTCGGGGTTCAGGGACTTCCTGTTAAAGCCCGAGCTCCTCAGGGCGATCGTGGACTGCGGCTTCGAGCATCCGTCCGAAGGTGAGAGGAGATGAGGAGTAACGCGATTAAAGCAGTGTGTGTGGAGATACGTGACTTCGTCTAGAACTGTGTAAACTGACAGTGGATGTTCTTCTTCTTCTTTCAGTCCAGCATGAGTGCATTCCACAGGCCATCCTGGGCATGGACGTGTTGTGCCAGGCCAAGTCGGGCATGGGGAAGACGGCCGTTTTTGTCTTGGCGACACTTCAGCAGCTGGAGCCAGTGACTGGACAGGTAAAATACATGTTACTTCCTCCATGCGTTACCATGGTAACATAAGCACCTTGGATACTATTATCTTGGAGATTATTATTATGAAAATATTTTTTTTATTATAAAAATATTTTTTGCATATAAAATTCTAAGGATTTCTTGATTAAATTACATTTTAAATTATTCTGTCCTATTAATCTGATGTCGTCCTCGATAATAATTATGAGAATAAATATATAAATCCTTTTTCGAGCTCCCTGCTCCAGTGAGACACTAACTTTTTCATTCTCTTTTCCGGTGAAAAGTGAAGACCTGTTGTTCACTCGTTCCCTACACCATTCGCAGTTCCCTTTGAAGTTTCGCCCCCTCCGTTTTTGAATCACCTTTAACACGACTGAACACCCAGAGAAGTGTACTTCGCGCCGATCAGAACTCACTTATTGAGTACACTTGCGTATTTACTCTCTCTGATACAGCAGGTGGCAGTATGCATGTACTTGGTTTTTTTATTGGAAATATAAACAAGTTACATATACATACATACATACATAAATTCACACACACATGGTACACAATTTTTTTTTACCCCACAAACAAAAAACAACAGCCAGCCAGCAGAAAAAAATATAATATAATATAATAAATAAATTAAACATCAAACAAAAGAAGAGGGAAAAAAGGAAGTATTAGAAGAAGAAACATCTAATAAAAAAATCTTTTATTACAGATCCAATTCATCTTCATCTATGTTTTCAAAGTGGCTTATACGTGGTTGCCAGACATCATAAAATTCCTGAGTGGATCCCTTTATAGAAAAGCGAATCTTTTCTAGATGAATAAAAATACAAGACCTCTTTAATCCAGTGAGCGCCCACTGGAGGCAACGAGTCGTCATTCAGGCGAGTCAGCACCAAAAAGTGCAATAAATCAGGATGGATCAAATGGTATTTGGCATATTTTTGACAAAGAGTCAAAAATGAAACTAAAAAATAAAACATATGCAGTATCGTAGCTGGTTCCTACTTACCTCAGTCTCATGTGGGGTCGCAACGCCTAATATTACTGATATTTCAGAAAAAAGGTAAAGAGAGACACTCTCGCTTGCCATCCTACTGAGATTGGCGCATGTTAAGTGCACATGGAGATTTCGGAGGAGACACATGCACGCTTCTCGAGCCTGGAATGATCGTGTTCTCACTGATCAAAAAACTAACCAGACTTTTGGGTTGAGTGTTTTCGAGAACAATCTAACGCCCTAAGAGTATCTCTCAACATGATGACACCACCACCATGCTTTACACTGAGACACTTACATTGCACTCGGTTTAACAAATTGTGACTTCTCGTGGTGAATCATTGCACCAGAACAAATGTAAATGACTCACAGTAACCTTCACTTTTTTTTGCGCTGTACATGATTCGTAATAACTATAAGAAAGTGTCATTTCTCATTCTCAGGTATCGGTGCTGGTGATGTGTCACACCCGAGAACTGGCGTTCCAGATCAGCAAGGAGTACGAGCGCTTCTCCAAGTACATGCCTGCTGTCAAGGTTTGAAAATGTCTTTTGAAATGTCTTTTAAATTCACAACCCCAGTCGTTTCATAGTCTTTAAATCTAGAATCTTTTTTTTCTGCTTCTAAATCAAATACTGTGCAGGGTTTATCCTGTTTTATCCCGTGTATCGGGTATATCTGTGTGTTTTTTTTAATATTTTATTATTTTCTATTTTAAAAGGAACACTCAGGTGAGAAAACAGTGTTGTGTAAATAAAAGTTGTTATTCTCCTCAGTGCACTTGGCTTTTAATGCTTTTCCGTTGTTTTCTGTCGCCTCAGGTGGCGGTGTTCTTTGGCGGTTTGCCCATAAAGAAGGACGAGGAGACGCTGAAGAGAGAGAGTCCTCACATAGTGGTGGGGACGCCCGGCCGCATCCTGGCCCTTTCACGCAACAAGAGTCTCAACCTGCGCCACATCAAGCACTTCATCCTGGACGAGTGCGACAAGATGCTGGAACAGCTTGGTGAGAGGCTTCTTATAAACGAAAGCTTCGGGCCACAGAGGACGTCGTGTCGGTCGTCAGGAGCGATTACTGAGCTCAAAGAAATGACACTTTATTAAAAGGAATCGAGGGTTTTAAAGTGATTACAGTGTTCAGAGTAATTAAAGTGTTCAAAGAAAGTACAGCGTTCGAATGGATAACATTCTTCAAAAGGGATGAGGTGTTGAAATATACGCAGTGTTCGGAGGGAGGTGGTGTTTAAAGGGATGGCGTGATTAGGGGGATGGCGTGGTTAAAGGGATGGCGTGTTTAAAGGGATGAGGTGTATAAAGGGATGAGGTGTATAAAGGGATGGCGTGGTTAAAGGGATGAGGTGTATAAAGGGATGAGGTGTATAAAGGGATGAGGTGTATAAAGGGATGGCGTGGTTAAAGGGATGGCGTGGTTAAAGGGATGGCGTGGTTAAAGGGATGGCGTGGTTAAAGGGAT
>JAQMYK010000021.1:6874979-6899407 GCA_030014345.1 Clarias buthupogon
CAGCATCACCCGGGGATCGAACCAGCGATCTCCGGATGATAGGGCGAGCACTTTACCACTGCGCCACTCGGAGGCCCAGGGTGTAAATACTTTTAAACATTAGCAAGCACACTTTTAATCGTACGAATTTCAAGTGTAAAAATAGCCTGAGCATATGATTTATAAACTTAGTTGGATATTTACAGTAGGTAACGTCTCTTCTGTTACTTGGACGTTTTATTATTAGTTTGAGTTTAGTTTTGTAATCTGATATTTTTGTGTGTGTGTGTGTTCTGGCTGTTGTAGGTGGTGATCTTTGTGAAGTCAGTGCAGCGCTGCATCGCTCTCGCTCAGCTGCTCGTGGAGCAGAACTTCCCCGCCATCGCCATCCACAGAGCGATGCCTCAGGAGGAGAGGTGCGAGACCAGACCACGTCATCTGCACCCTTTCACATTAAAATCGTCGACCCCCTGGAATACTGCGCGGGAATACTGCGCTCCCCCCCCCCCCCCACCCCCCCCACCCCCCCACCCCCACCACATTTTTGTAATTCACACACAGCCCATGATAACCGCCTTAGTGTCAAGCAGCAATCAGAGGTGACGTGGCGTTTAACACAATACGTCTAGTAAATATACAACAAAGACGTTACAAAACAACAAAGACGGCTGAACTAAGTGTTAAGGTGCTAGCCATGCACATTTACATTACATCATACATTTAAATGCTCAAAACCTGCTGTCTCCCCAGATCACCAGCATTTCTCAACTGATCATAGGATTGGGTCCTATCTCAAAAGCTCTGGCGACGTAACCAATCATCGATAAAGCTGAATTCTTGTAAATTATTATTATTATATCGCAGAAGGTGGGATTTGTCCGGAAAAGGTCGAGTTTTTATTCCAACGCTAGAATGAGCCGCGTGCTCTCGATCGTACTCTGAAGCACTTCAATATTTGTAAGGTGATTCACAATCAAAAAGTCTGGTCCTGATGAGCAGTCTTAAGCTCAGCTGAGACTTTCAGTTTTGTTACTCACCACCTATAAGCACCTGTAAGGGCACCTCAGATCTACTCTGTGTGAGATATCGGTGTGTTCGAGGCTAAAACTGTTTAAACCTGTCACACATCACACGTTTCGAAGCGTCGTTTCACACAGATCTCCTCTCACCCCGTCAGTTCCTGCATTAAAGTCAACAACGGCCCTCAATGCCACTTCAGTTCCTTTCATCCGGCAACGCCGTGGGGCAACGACAGCGCAATATTCCCGCCTTGAACAGACGCACTCTGCTTCACCAGTGTCATTTCCCCTGCAGCAATTTAACGTTTCAAACGGTTCCCACAGGCTCGCTCGATATCAGCAGTTCAAAGACTTTCAGAGGCGCATCCTCGTGGCCACGAACCTGTTTGGCAGAGGAATGGACATCGAGAGAGTCAACATCGCCTTCAACTACGACATGCCCGAGGATTCAGACACGTACCTGCACAGGGTTGGTTGGCTTAGAAATTAGAGATTTTTTATCATTTTGGATAAAACAACAGCAGGTTAAAGTAACGTGACGTATATTCAACATATACAGTATATCGCAAAAAAAGTATTCGCTTGCCCTGAACTTCACAGGCATATGAACTTGAGTAACATCCCATTCTTAATCCATAGGGTTTAATACTATGATGTTGGCCCCGCCCCCTTTTGCAGCTATAACAGCTTTAACTCTTCTGGTTAGGCTTTCCACAAGGTTTAGGAGGGTGTGTTCATGGGATGTTTTTTTGACCATCCAGAAGCGCAGTTATGAGGTCAGACACTGATGTTGGACGAGAAAGCGTGGCTCGCAGTCTCCGCTCTAATTCATCACAAAGGTGTTGAGGTCAGGACCAGTCAAGTTCTTCCACACCAGACTTGCTCATCCATGTCTTTATGGACGTCGCTTTGTGCACTGGTTCGCAGTCATCATGTTGGAGGTTGTTTTTCAGGAGTTCGCCTCGGCCCCTTACTTTCCAGAGAAAGGAACTCTTAATGCTTCGGCATAACAAGACGTTTTGGACAATTCCAGTCTCCCAACTTAGTAGGAACAGTTTGGGGGCAGCCCCTTCCTGTTCCAACCTCACGTTGCAACTTCTGAATGGTCAAGAACGGTCAGAAATTCCCATAAACACACTTCTAAACCTTGTGGAAAGCCTAACCAGAAGAGTTGAAGCTGTTATAGCTGCAAAAGGGGGCGGGGCCAATATCATAGTATTAAACCCTATGGATTAAGTATCGGTTCATATGCATGCAGACGGGCGAATACTTTTGGCAACATACTGTAGTGTATAATAAAACATTTATATAGTAAAGATTTCAAAATGTCAACAACTAAATGACATTTTATTTACACTGTTATTCATTTATTTATTTAACCCTTATTGGTTTTTGTTCAAAGGTATAAACTGTGAATGGTGGTTAAAGTTACTACAGTACAGATTTCCAAATATTTTGTCCAAGCCGTAGGTGTTTCCTGTGTTGCTTCACTTCTAGTAGAAAGAAGATGGATTGTTATCATTATTTTTGTTCATTTATTTATTTTTTATTTTAACTTTGTCCCGTACATTTTGCTCAAGTAAAGCGTTAAATGTTATCATGATGCGTTTTAATATTTCCATCTCTAACGTTTAATAATTCACCATTTTAATATTGACTTCATATAATATTCATGACGCTTCACACCACTCTTGTTCTCCCCGAACTCTTACTCGTTCCTCAGGTGGCCAGGGCAGGCAGGTTTGGAACGAAGGGTCTGGCCATCACGTTCGTGTCGGACGAGAGCGATGCCCGGACGCTGAACGACGTCCAGGACAGGTTCGAGGTGAACATCAGCGAGCTTCCAGAGGAGATCGACATCTCGTCTTACAGTAAGTGCTGAAAGAATGAGTTCTTTATCCTGGAAGTCCTGCATCTCATCTTCTATACACTTCTATATCTATGTATTTATGCTTCCTAGTGAATTGAAACCTGGTTTCTGATTCGTCTGACTAGCAAGTGAGTTTTCTTTATGGACACACAGCTGTTTAGTCCCAATCCTGCGAGCTCTCACCACACTTGGAAATGCTCGTACTTTCAGGGCGTCTCATAGAAGGAAATCGCTCCTAAAGTGGCCCAGAATTCTCAGAATTACTCCTACTTTCAGGAGTAGGAGTAAAAACTAATTATCAAGATTCTTTAAATAGGAAATCACTCCAGTTTCACTTTTCAAAAAAATTTTGAGCAAAAAGCTTTCACAGAACTACCTAGGGCTGAAACGATTCTTCGAGTAATTCAATTACAAAAAAATCATCGAGGCAAAATCTTCTGCCTCAAATCTTCTTTTAATTAAATTTAAAAGTTTGCGTTATGTTTTCGCGCAATCATTCGTTTGGCGTGACACAACGTGCTTCCGGATGCAAGCAGCCAGTAAACACCGACTAAGAAGAAGCGCTTACGTCATCTACAAAGCGAAAAGAGACACAGATAGTTAGCTGTGTATTGATTTGAGGGAGCGTTCTGTTGTGGACTACAAAATGGAAAGGAGCGATAAAATTATCAGCGAGCCAAGAGAAGAAGAAACCAGCAAGAGAAAACGCCACAAATTGTCAGTAAAGGCTTATGTTATGCCTGAGCTGTAGATTTTGAAGTATGGAAAGAAATAAGGCACACATTAAAATAAATAATTATACAAAAACACTAAATTGTGCAACTTAACTTTCAGAGCTAAAAGTCAAATTACAGCACTGTAATGCACTTAATTTACATTTACATTTAGGCATTTGGCAGACGCTCTTATCCAGAGCGACTTACATTTTTTTTCTCATTACACATCTGAGCAGTTGAGGGTTAAGGGCCTTGCTCAAGGGTCCAACAGTGGCAACTTGGTGGTTGTGGGGTTTGACCACCTGGGATCTTCCGAACCGTAGTCCAACGCCTTAACCACTGAGCTACCCCTGGTCCTAATTCAGCTACCTAATTCATTTCAGTCAGCTTTAAGCTATTCCTTGTATTGTGAATAATGACAATGTTTATTTTTGATAAAATGTTGTATGTAGATTTTTTTCTAAAAAGAAAACCAATTAATCTTTGTTTCTCTTATATATTTTACATTGCTGTTCAATTAAGCAAAAGTACATTTTATCCGATTACTCGATTAAATTTTTTGGTAGAATACTCGATATTACTAAAATATTCGATAGCTACAGCGCTACAACTACATGTCAAAACTACAACACTCACTATAATGTGCAGCCCACTTTATGGCTCTCAGTGTCGTAAAAAGTGACGTCACACGCTTTCCCTAAGAAAGTGAAGCTTTATAAATAACTTTTATGTCCTACTCTGAGGTAGGAAGATTTTCACTCCTGTATGAACTTTCCTACAAGTGATTCTGAGACGCTTAGTCAATATGGACCCTGGTTTTTACTGTTGGTTTTTTTTTTTTTTTTAACCATGCAACATTTTCTTCCCCGCGTTCCACGTTTGGGTTCTTAACCCAGTTCCAGTTATTTAAAATCTTCTTAAATGATTTCTTTACCAAATAATTTTATCCTTCTGAAATAGTGTTTTTTTTTTTTTTTAAAAACCTAACTATACAACAGTATGATTTGAAGAACGTGCTAAATAAAATGACGCATGGGTAAACCAAATATAAAACCCAAAATGCCGAGCCCTCTAAACGCGCTATCTCTCAGTGTTAGAAATTCAGCAAATACGAGCAGAACAGACCGCAGACGGCTTTGGCTTTCGAGATTCCAAAGTGTTTATTTGTATTTGTGCGTCTCTCTCTCTCTGGATCATAACAGAACTTCTCCAAAGCTTATTTAAAGAGGACCGAGATGAGAGTATGAAGCAGGCCTGAAGAGATAAGAGAACAGCAAGATTTATCACCTCTGACCTCGGTCTGTTCCGTCTCCGAAACTCACCAAACCGAAAAGACAAGAAATAAGAAATACGGCATGCCGAGCAGCCCTGAAATAGGATACGTGATTGAACGAGAAACTTTCAGGCCAAAAAAAGAAAGAAATCATCAAGCGAATGATTAAAGGCAGTCATCAGGCTGTGATGTGTTTAGTGCCACTTTGGTAAACAATAATCCTCCAAAGGATTTAATTTTATCCATGCGAAATAAATGAACAGATTTACTGTTCGCTGCTCGTGCCCTTAAATGTTGGTTTATGATGTATGTTTGTTTTTATGTGTTGCTTTAATTAATTAATTTTTAAAAATTTCATTTCTCTCCCTGTGCTGCAGTTGAGCAGACACGATAAAGCGGACACGGAGGAGAGACGTGTGTAGAGGACGCCTGGGAGGAGCGGTATTTGGTAGCCTGCGTTTCACACGGACTGTTAGCGAAGATCAGTGAGAATGTACACCAGAGAAACTAAATCTGTAGATCTAGTAATCCAGCATTTACACGGGTTTTGAAATGTCTCTGATGCTTATTGTTTATTTAAAAGAGAGAGGAGGAAAAAAAAGGCTTTGATTATTTTAAGCTATAGAACCAAGATGTTAAAAAAATATCTGTGAAGGATTTTATTTACCTTTTCTAAGGTTTCATTCATTTCCTATGACATTTATTTTCCTTTGATTATGTTACTGATCTTTTTTATCATTATCATCATTATTTTTAATGCGAGTGCAGTGCCTGTTTCATTTTCGTTTGCATGTCCGGGTCAAGCCACGTGATCTCGATCGTAACTGAAGCATCAGTGTAAAATAGCCGAGTAGTAAAGCTGTTCCAGTAGTTATTAATGAAGGCATGATGGATATGGAGTTGTTAAAGAGTGTTACTGTGCCTGATACACTAATCTGTGTTAATCTATGTTTAGTGCTTATCGAGAAAAAAAACACACACATCACCACCACTTTGTTTGTTTAGTTACAGCTATACTTTTTATCCTAATAATGTTAATCATGTGCAATATTGTATTGAGTTCACATTAGTATTGAAATTCTCGACAGTTAAAAAGGTGCATTAGGTACAGGTTTTCCTTTTTATATTTCAGAACCGGTTGCAGTTGCAATCGCAAGTTGTCGCAAACCTACAGCAATGTATTAACCTGTAAGCTTTTCTTTTTAACAGAAAAAAAAAAAAAGAACGACAACACTCTGTTTTTTGTTTTTTCTTTCCTACATGATGCACCCTAAGGACTTTTTGGTACTTCTCATAGCACTTACCAGTATTCAGAGTTTCATAATTAAACACAAAAATGCAAACTGCTGTTGTGTCAGTGTTGTTTCTTCGGGTGCTCTTTAGTGGCTTACATGAGGAATAAAAACTCTTCATGGTGCTGTGTTACAGGAAATGATTAACAGTCATGTTAAAATGTAAAAAAGTGTTTAGTTCCTTTAACTCCACTGGATTATCATATCATATATACCATCTTTCCTGTGGTGGAAATTTTTCTGACTGTTTAAAAGTTCTGACGCTGAAGACGCCTTCTAAAAATTCCAAATTAACTTTATCTACTTACAGGCAACTCTCATATCAAAAGTACACACATTTTTAATTGTTAAATACATTTTGATTGGTAACGTTGTGGAATTCCGTTGTTAGCTTTTAATATAGAAACGATAAAGGTGTAAGATTAAACTGTTAATACAAGCCTACGATTTTTGATCAATCAGAATCGAGAAACAACCAAGCCATTGTACAGGTAGTCCTCAACTTGTGAACGAGTTACGTTCCAGGAGCACGTTCGTAAGTCTGATTTGTTCTTAAGTCCGACTTAAGTCTTATACGCATTTGACCAGAATATATAATGTAAAGCAAACCAATCCACTTGACTAAATCTCTGAGCCCTTTCTTTTTTTTTGGATTTTTCCTGTATTTTCCCCTTATTTTAGTCGTGTCCAATTCCTCCCCGTATCTAAAGGGCGCCAATATTAAGGCTGCTACTACTACTTAGTTGGAAGGGCCGAAGACTATCACGTGTTTCCTCTGTGACGACCGCATCTTTTCAGCTCATGCATCATTGGGGGCGGAGTAACACTCGGAGGACAGCGCTATCTGCGCCTTCTGCTTGCGTGAGCTCACAGACGCCCCTGATTTGCTGTAGAGCCGTGATTAATGTGGGAGCACTAAGTACCTCTCATCACTCCCCTCTGAGAGAGCTCGCGCCAATCAGCTCTCTCTAGACCTCCGTCTGCGAGAGGTTACAGCATCACCCGGGAATCAAACTCGCAATGATAGGATGATCGGGCGAACACTTTACCACTGCGCCCCTCGCAGGTCCTTCTGAGCCCTTTCCCCACACTGCCTTCATGTGACCAAAATCCATAACCTTGCCTAAGGAAATGAATATCATACAAATGTAACTGTTGTCGTCTCACCTTTATGTTGCGAGGGGAATCCCAGAAGCCATTTTGTCTCAAGAGCTGTTTTCCACCGTATTGGACTGTGAAAATTAGGATTATTCACCATCAGGACAGCTTTACAGGACAGATATTTTCTATTATCGTTTATTGAAACCTGTGAGACCGACTAATTTCTACCGCACCCTCACACAGGCACACACATACAATATACCGGACATTTTATACATTCTCTTACACACTGAAAATACTGTATATAATTGTAAATATTGGTATCTGGTGCATTGCAGTGTCTATTTTTGTGTACAATACACCTGAGCTACTTCCATGATTGAACCGGAAATAGAACCGCGGTCCGCTTGTATCTGCATAAATTCCTAACTCGAACGTTCATAAGTCGGGGACTACCTGTATATTTAAACAATCTCACATGAGCAGGAGTGCCGTTGTACTGAATATCAGCACAGCTGCGATGAGGTCAAAGCTGTAAGGTTCTACAAACAGCATTTATTATCAATACACTATGATTACTGTTAACTAGAACTAGTTACTATTAACTAGTTTTAATTTTTTTTACCGGTACTATAAGGGATGGCTTTGGGCAGGCAGCTGCTCTCTCCTCAGTACTGTGGACCGTACAGACCTACTTTCACCCGACACTTAGTGTAATTAACTATTGTAGAACACCTATGACATGGACAGATACATACAGTTAAACGTTCCAGTGCTGTTATGGTCCATTATCACCACTAATATAATGCATCTCGTCCAATCAGATTACTCGGCTGGATGTAGCTATTGTATAATAAACAATGTCGATTTTAGTTTATCTTCAGACTTCCCTTCCGTGTCCGTCAGTACCAGTGAAGGACAGGAGCTGTGGCCTTACTGCAGTTTAAGAACATAAGCGCAGAAATAAATCATATTTTACTGCCAGAGTCAATAAATCTTTTACGCCTCTTAAATGGGGAGCTACAGTACATCCTTATCCTCAGGTGATGTTCATCTTAGTGCTTTAAATCTTCCAAGGTTGAAAACCCTCACTGACTGATTGTCTCTGTTCATCCAAAGGCTTTTATTCATTATTCAGTTATTTCCCATCAAGCATAGATCTAGTAAAAATCTATTGTTCTTTTGTACGGTATACATATCGTCAAAAGTGCATTTAATTTTAAGATGTTTAGCAAATTTGAGGCGATGGGAGAGAAATGCGCATCTCTGACCCAGTTTATAAGATATACAGATTTAAATGCTTCAAAGGAAAGCGCATGATAATGATCTGCAAATAACACGAGCCAAAATCCATGGAGAAACTGACATTTCACACATCAGCTAATCAGATCGTTTGATGTTTTACCGTATGAAAGATCTGTATTTAACTTAAAAATATGACTTCACGAACTGCAGTTAAATGTGTCGAAGTATTGCAAAGGTTTACACCATGGTAGTGGGAATAAAGTTATATATAAAGATATATATATACACATACACACAAGTTAATTATTATATATAGTGTTTTTACGATGTCCAACAGACATTTATCTCAATTGTAGACAAAATGACTAATTTATGCATAGTTTAAACATTTCCTCAAGCTCCATGTTAACCAAAGCTGACTTTTTTTTTTTTTTTAATTTATTTTTTAAACTCCAGCTCTATATTCTGGTTCTCCTTCATTCAAGTTAACAGTAACTAAAGCAAAGCCCGTCTAGTTTTCCTCAATGCTTACGGATAAGATAACAGGAAACAAGTACAGGCGTGTCGGCAGCACAGATCTTTACAACAGGAAGTCAACAGGATGAGAGAAGTGACAATGGACATCAGGGGAGGAACAAATGGGTGTGAATGAGGGGTGTGTGTGTGAGAGTGAGAGAAAGTTGAGAGTAGGGGTGAAAGAAACAACAAGAAGGCACAAACGTTTGCATTTAAAGCTTGCGTTAGTTTCTTTCGACAGCAGATTTCAAAGATTAACATTTAAATATCTAGGAACAATCTGCTGAGATTGGGATGAGACTTGTAAAACCCAAAAAAGTTAAATACAGATCTTTCATATATAATGTGTGTTCTGACACCTTTCTATCACCACCAGCATTAACTCCCCATGCTTTCGCTCCCCATGTGTACCAGTGAGCCTTGGCCACCCATGACCCCGTCACTGGTTCTCCTTCCTTGTACCACTTTCAGTACAAGACCACTGCCACCTAGAAACATCTCACAAGAGCTGCAGTTTTGGATTTGCCCTGACCCAGGAACTGTAACCATTGAATGTGAGAAGGGCCAAATTTTCAATGTCTCATGACAATGGTGGGATATACTGTATTAGGCAGCAAGTGAACTTTTTTTCCCCCCTGAAGTTGATGTGTTGGAAGGAGAAAAAAAAAATGGGCAAGCAGTGACTTTGACATGGGACAAATCGTGATGGCTAGAGAACTATGGGATGTTCCTGGTCTGCAGTGGTCAGGACACACCAAAAAGTCATCCATGGAAGGGAAACCGGTGAACTGGCCCGTGTAGTCCGATCCAGTGGCAGCGCTAGTGTAAATTAAAGTTTAATGAGGAAAAGTTTAATGATAGAAATGTGTCAGAACAAACAAACACCCCATGCAGGTGGTCATAATGTTCTGGATGATCAGTGTACAGTGTGTGTGTGTGTGTGAGAAAAAGTGAGAGCGTTCCTTAAACCAAATGCAGCTGGAGTGAATTAGAATGCATGAGGTGCGGCGGTGCATACAGAGAGTATGTTTATTAGTACAAGTCCAAAGATTCATTGCTGGTGTCAGGTTTTGATAGGCCGTCGACCCGTACCGTTCCACATAGATTTTTTAGTTTTTGTTTCGTTTGCTACAGTTATTTGGTTGGTTTGGAATAACTTCACGTAATTAAAGGAACTTGAGGGGTGTGTACTGAAGTGATAAAGTACTTGTAAAAACCCATTAGGAATAAAGAAAAAAGGGCAAGGGTAGATAATAAAACCTAGAAAGTTCTAGAAATAGCAAGTTTAAAACATCAGTATACTTTGTATACTCCATTGAGAATGACGTTGCTAAACTGAAGATGTTTTTGTTGGTTTGTTTGTTGGAGCTCTGGTCGTCGCCATCTTGGAAGGAGTTGACTCCGCCTACACCCTGGTTAATCCATAAAAGGACAAATGGGCGGAGCAACAGAACCTGGCTGTTGGTTGGAACTTACCTCAGTCTATTTACCTCAGTTACCACAAGCTAGCTAGTTTAGCTTAGTTTTAGCTTAGCTAAAATGCCAGTAGTGTGGCTAATGTTGAATTATATGCTAAGGTTAATTAGCATCTGAATGAACTCCATCATGCATTCACCACACCATTCCAGTTAGCTTGTTAGCTAAAGAGATGCAGCTAGCAGTTTGTCACCGGTCAAATGCTGATAATTACTAATAATTTTACCTGATGATTTACATAAAAAAATCACCCTCATGAAATGTTTCATAAATGGAAAAAATTTAGCTACGGAGACCAAAACTGTACTTTATACCAGGTTGTTTATTTCTGTTGTAAAGTTATACATTCTTAACATGGGCCTCTATGGGGATTGACTTACTTTTAGCACCTAGTGGTCATGTGAGGAACTGCATGCTTTGACTAATTTTTCATTCCCAGAAATTGCTGGAGGCAAATCATGAAATATATTAAAACAGTATGTTTATATGATTATCTAACTGCTTATTTATCAACGGCGTTGTTAAGAAAACTGTCTCACGGATCGTAAAATCCTCCCAAGAGTTTCTATTGTTTATCACATATTTAATTAATTTTTTCGGGAAGCATTCCCTGATATAATAAAGTGGACCAAAAATGCTCCAGGAGGAAAGTTTAATAAACCGCTACGACAGTGGATCTGTGATCGGGTGATACGTTTGTTCGTTTTATTCTTGTCAGGATAAAAACCTGCAGCCTGTCCCAAAATCACTGCTCATGGGGTGGGAATACTGTGGCCTGGATAGGACACACACACACACGCGCACACGCACACGCGCGCACACGCGCGCACACACACACACACACGCGCACACACATGCATGCACGCACACATTCCCACCTAGGGGCAATTTAGTGTAGCAAACATACAGTAATTTACAAGGTCTGAGGAAATGTAAGCCAAACAGACCCTGAGAGAATCCTAGAGATCCTGGAGCTGTGAGTCAGCAGTGCACAGTACAGTACACACACACACACACACACACACACACACACACACACACACCACGCTGTTTCTCATCAAGTGAATGAGAAAGTTTTTCCGAGTAATTTCCATCCCCAAAATCGCTTAGTCATGTCGATCCCAGAGACTGAGGATTTAACTTGGTCACATGATGTTGCGCCCACACCTCTTGGTTACGTCGACTCGTACAAGTCTTACAAATATCTTTTTATACATCTCGTGGAAACAAAAATAGGTTTCTTGCATCCGGGCGTATCAAAATAGTCTTTTATTATCAATGTATTAAATTTAGAAACACATCAGGCAGTGGTTTTATACTTTGTCGGACAGACATATCAAACCTTCCCACAAATACAGCATGTTTTAAATTAGCATCGATCCGTCCTCTCGTCCGGGGTCTGAAAAGACCGCGTTCTCCATGGTCACTGCGACAAACCCAACAACTTAGGATAACTTTTAATCTTAACTTGAAAGTGCTCCCAAATTCTAGAGAACGTAGTAGCGTTCAAGTACTTCATGAAAAAGTTTTGGTGCTTCTTCACATGTGGGACCTTCACCCAAAGCAGTGCTCCTTTAATAATAATAATTTTTTTTTTTTTTAAAAAGGTACATAAAATCTACTTTTTTCCTCAAGATAAACGTGGATTATACCTTCATTAATAAGTCAGGAGCTTGATTAGAACGAGTTGGAAACTCTCACCGGGTGAGAGATCTTTGATGATAGTCACTCGGAAAAATATACAATTTAGCAGTGGTTATCACATGACGATCCTTCAAAAGTGAACACCCTTTACTTCAGCTCTTTTCTCAGTATGATTACGGTATGTGCATGAGGAAGTGGCTTCTTTTTTTTAAATTTTTTTTTTTGTATTGTCAGCGTTGGTGTCGTTCCCAGTACAACTGGGCTTGAACCCTAAACATATGTTCACACTAGCAAGTGATCGAGCGACAGGTGTTCCATACAAGGTGCGCGTCATTTGAATTTGACATTCTCAGTTCTATGCAAATCAGGCATGGAGCACTCAAGCGACAAATGCAAACGACCGGCTCCAGTGGACTCCCTTAATCACTATTCTCACATGACCAGTTTCAGACCCGTGTTTAGTTTAGTTCCCTTTCTAAAGCCTTTGGTGTGAAGGAAATGAAAACGTGTTAAAACAGTAGTTAAAAAAAAATAAAATTCAAAATAATAATAATTTTTAAAAATCCACCAGTGCGCACCTGACGTGACGTTGTCGCTTGCTAGTGTGAACGCTATACGTTCATCATCGGGACAGAACAAAGCCGCCTTCCTTCATGAAATCTCTCACATTTTGACCGAGCACTCCCGTCTCCACCATGCGACGTGTTTTCTTTGGTTTAGGAGGACAATCGTCGTCTCCTCTCGCACGGTTCCGATACCCTGTCCACATATCCCATTGTTGAAACCCTTCAGCTCCAGCTCGTGTCGTATTTTGTCCAGCCCTCAGGTGGGGCCAAGTAAATCCTTCGACCGCGAGAGAGAAAGCTGACCACGCCCCTGTAACCGGCACGCGGGACGCCGGACTTCAAGTCGTCCATAACTCCCAGATTCCGAGCCGAGACCTTGAAACTGTCCCTGCTAGAGTACTGCACCCGGAACGGTCCTGAACCCTGCGAACTACCACCCTGCTGCAGCGCCTCGGCTTTCGCCAGAGGCGCGCTGTACACTTCCTTATTAAAGTTTTCATCGTAGTGCTCCCTGACCAAGTAAGACAAATCCTGTTTAGTGAAAGGCACAAATTCAGTGTTGAGTTTAATGTAGCGCAGGTACTGGTCGAAAAACTGACCCAGACTGACTCCTTTCCGGCCGAACGTCATAGTCCTGGAGATCTCCGGCCGGATGCAGGACCGCTCTTTCCTTTGCTCCGGTTGACGCATCCAGTCGTCCCAGAACGCTTTGGGCCACTTGGGCTCGAGCTCCGCCCACACCTCCTTCAACAGCATCCATCCCAGACCTGGGAAGAAATCTGTCCGGTAGAGGAGGTCGGCCTTGCCCGGGTCCACCAGGCCGTCGCGTCCGTTATCGTTCCAGGCCGAGATGCACCACAGCGTCGGGTCGGAGAGCAGGATCGGGTGGAGGGCGCGGAAGTACTCGAAAAAGTCTGGCGCCACCTACAAAGCAACACAAGTCTTGTTAAGATTTGGAAAAAGAAGATTTGAAGAACTAGAATGGTTATTATTTCGAATTGGTAGAACGCTTCAAAATGGTGATGTTCCTGTTTGAGTATAACGATCAGTTCACCGCGCTGATCTACAAAGACAGATTAAAAACTAGTCTAATGTGATAGATAGCACTCTCAGCGTCTATGTCAAAAGTCGCCTCTCGTGTCTGGGCAGGTGCAGTTTATGCAGACGGTGCGATCGCATTACAGCACAAAACTCAATTCACCGCGTCTGGCCCTGCAGCACTGCGGTGCAACACGAGGAGTCGGTCCAGTCAAGTGCGCATGCTGGAGCTTTCAAACATATTAATTACAGTCGCATTAAATCCCGACACCCAGGCTTTCTTTCGGACGTGTCGGTTTCCAAGTCCGATAGGTTCACGTGTAGTTCTTAAGTCAAATTCTGACTGACATAGGAAAATGAAAATCCGACCAGCTTTATTGAGAAATCCTGCAAATGAAAGATTTGCATTGAATTTTTTTTTTTAAATAAATGTGAAGATTTTTTGGTTTAAAAAAAGTGGTTTTGAAAAGTCAAAATCAAATTCCTACGTGAAGTCACGTCTTACTTCAAACGCTTACATAAAAGTCAAAAACTGCGAAGAATATTAAAAAAAAAAGCCATTCCTATAGTAAACAAACTTTTTATTTACCTAATGTTTGCATGCACATTTGTGTGCTGATCGTTTTAAAATGCATTGTGTCTGAATTTACAAATAAAATGTTTTTTTACTTTATAGTACTCAGCGACCTAAGTAAAGACCTAAAATCCTGAAATCTGGACTTCGGTCTCGTGTGTGTGTGTGAGAGAAAAAAAATGAGGATTTTCCTGTTTTTAGTGTCAAAGCTACACATGAACACGTCACCAGACGCTGTAAATCCAGCCAGTCCAGTGTTGTATCAAAAACACACATGGAGAAATCCAACACCGGCATTAAGTACTGCAGGACAACTTTTGTTGTGATACTGAATACACCCTAAGAACATTATGATTGTTATCATCATCATCATCATTTCCTCAATAAGAAACGTTGCCAGCATGTTTTGGACGCTTTTCCAGAACCCAGGTTCGATGACGTGATCGTTATTTGTTTCTCGGGAGCGAATTTGCCTTTACAATGCGCGGGTTTGAGCTGAGACAGTTTAAAAAAGAGCTACTTGAGAAACGGATGAAAGCAGGTCCGCCAACACCGATTGCCACTTTCATATTTCCTCAAAAAAAATGGAATTCCAAATTTAATTCCAGATAACGCGGAGGGTTTGATTTGTGCACATGGTGCTGATGCTAACTAGAAAGTTACCTCGAACAAGTTGAGAATCTTCGTACCTGTTGTATGTGAACATGCTTATGGTTACGTCCGAGTTCTTACCTCCAAGTCGTCTTCTACGATGACCACGGTGGAGTACCGGAACACGTTGAACACTTGGTTCAGGGCCCAGCGGTAGTGTCTGGCGATCTTATAGTAACCCTGGAACTTCCTGTGATCGGGCCGCACAGGGATGGTAGACAGGTCGGGTTGGCTGATGTGGGTCACCTGACTGCCGTAGGAGCCGATGACCCGGGCCGTGTCGGCGTGACCGCAGTCCTGGCTCACGATGATGGGGTAGAGCTCGACTGAAGGCCGGTACTGTATCAGCTTGTCCAGACTTCGTTTCACCGTGACCCTGTCGCAAGCGATGACCAGGATCGGGATGACGGTTTGAGGACCAGAAGCCGTAACGTCCACGTTATGATTTTCCGACGGCGTGTCATTGTCGGACTCCGTGTCCTGCCGTTTTGCGTCCGGGGGAGGTTTTGTGATGACGGGAACCTGCTTGTTTTTTACCACAATTTCATTTCCCACTGAGTTGGGTAACTGGGGCAATTTGTCTTTTTTGTCCCTCGCGTCCTCGGCCTCTTTTTTGCCCAGGTTTTTACTCTTTTCCCACGACGATCTGTGGCTGTGTATCTGTTCCACCAGTTTCTTTTGCGTCTCCAGTTCCTTCTCCATCTCATCTGCCAATCGGATCACCTCGTCCGCCAGCCCGCTGGCTCCGCCCCTCTTCGCTTTCCCGGCTTGCCATTCCTCTCCCGCTCCTGGTTCGGCGCCACCTCCGTCTCCGAGTCGCCCGATCGGCGGCCGTCCCCAGAGAAACAGGAGCAACAGGGCATTCCAGGCGACGAACAGAACCGCTCCGCATAAGATAAGGGAGCCTTTCTTACGAACCATGGCCCAGTGGCACCAAAGGAGAGACCGAAGGGAGGAGAAAGCTGGAGCAAGACAAAAAGTAAAAAAAAAAAAAAACAGAAGAGAAATTTCACAGATGACTAAAAGGACATGTTTTCTACTGCATCGTAGGTGATTTGTGTAAACGGTTAAATCAAAGCTTTCTCGGCAGTCTACCCTTAGAGAATACATCCAGCAAGGATACACTTGACACTTTCTTCTACGAGCATAAAAGACAGCCTGGGCTAAACTAGAGCGACGTGAGAAAGGGAGGATTTCGAACGCAACAAAAGGAAGCCCTGGTGTAGTATTGAATGGTGAGGGTCAGGGAAGATGTGAAAGGCTATCCTCCTGAAACAACAAAACAAGACAGAGAGAGAGAGACGGAATTGGATTTTCTTTTTTTTTTTTCGGGAGTTGCTCAGGGAATTCAGTGTCACTCGTATAATGCGGCGGAATAGGTACAGCGTCCACAGTTTGAAAGCTCACACGATCGCTCATTCGAAGGCATATGGCATGCGGCCCGCACGCATTCTGATCCGAGCGACGACTTAAATCTCTTTCCTGATCGTTATCTATTCAACAGACGGAGAAAACGCATCCGAATCAAATAACCCGCATGAAAACAGACGCGACAATGATCTCCAGGCCTACACACGTGATCTAGATCTTTCTGACTAGTATTATTGTTATTACTTTTCTAAGACATTATTCATATTGCAATACCTTTTCATAACACGGTCAACAAATAACCGTTCTTATTTGAGGATCGAATTGCGTATATAGTTTTTTTTTCCCCTTTCTCAGCATTAACCATACAAACCCACGGTGACTAAAACCATTTGAATGGCCTAAGAAAGCTTCTTATTCAGCTTTACCCTTGACTTTCTCTCACGAAGGCCCCGAGTGACATCTAACGAACGTCCTGTTGCAGTCATGTGACAGTCTGTGAATTTGTGTACCCATGAGATCATTTCCAAAATGGTGGTGCGTCTAAGTAGCACATTTACATTTATACCTCTGCGTTTGGCAGACGGCGGCACGGCGGCTTAGAGGTCATCTCACACCTCCAGGTCCTGGTTTCACCATTACCGTGTCGGCTCTGTGTGCATGGAGTTTGCATGTTCTCCCTGTGATTGGTGGGTTTCCTCCCACAGTCCAAAAAAAAAAAAAAAAACAGTCCAAAATGCAGATTAGGCCGATTGGCGTTTCCAAATTGCCCGTAGCGTTGAAATAAAGTTGACTGGAGGTCCTACCACACCATTGGTTGTATTTAATTCCCATTGGTACAACCGTCACCACTGGCCTCCACAGTCTCTAGTTTGACTTGGATTTGGCAGACGCTCATCTCCAGATGTTTGACAGAACTAGTTCATTCAGGAAACCTAAGGCATTAGGCGGGGTACACCCTGGACAGGGTGCCAATCCATTACACACTCGTTCACACACTACGGGCGATTTGGGAACACCAATTAACTTAACCCCTCTGTCTTTGGACTGCTGGAGTGAAACCGGAACAGGCACACAGCCCTCGAGTCGGGAATCGAACCCTCGATCCTGGAGGAGACGGTGTCGACCACTACGTCGCCAGTTCATGAATAAGCCGATTTAAAACAAATGAAGACTTTTGAAGGGTTTAATTTAAGTCGAACACATCAGTGGAAACGCCACATGACGTCGTTCACAAAGTGTTCCATGTGCTCTGTTTGGTCCGCGTTACTGTATATCCCAAGTAATTCCCCTCTAAAGGAGAAATGGTCCGGGTTAAATAATCTGCGTTAGTACCAGAGGACTCGGCATTACTGTACCGATGATGATGTGACAACAAACATATCACTTATCAAAAACCAAACAAGAACCGATACCGCATATACGGCAGTTCCGATAAAACCACGTTTATAAATGGAGTTTAACCCCAGCCTGTTTTTTTTTTTTTTAGAAAACTAGGGCAGGTATACGCCCAGTCCTTGCTCAACATTTCCGTTAGACGCACAGTATTCAGGCCGAAAGAGGAAATATGAATCTTGCCTTAAAAAACACCAAACGTCAGCAGTGTTCTCATAAAGTCAGAGGTGCTGGTGAAACAGTGGTGTCGAGATGATTTAACGGTCAGGCGTTAAGGAAGCAGGACACGCCCCCCCGTTCACTACGCGGAGCCATACGGGCCACTCCTGAGGCTGTTTGCACTGTAAGGTCTGAAAACACGGCCCGAGAATATCAAGCAGGCGCATAAATTCCGACAGAGCGCGGTAATGGGTAACGTCTAAACTTGGTGTGTGGACTTACCCTTATAGGGTTACATTAAAAATGTATTGAAGGGCAATCTGCAAACGATTATACTGTAAATGCGCGGTTAATTAAGAACATGTCGTACTTTTTTAATCCATTTACGGTTCTGTTAAATGCCGTGGAACGTTCCGTGTCATCACTTACGCTACTGTAGCTGTAGAATCAGAAATCAATTTCAAAGTTTCATGGTTGTCGCCTCGCACCTCCAGCGTCCGGGTTCGATTCCCGCCTCGGGGTCCGTCTGCATGTTGGTGGATTTGCTTTTGGTACTCACAAAGACATGAAGCGTGTGTGTGTGTGTGTGTGTGTGTGTGTGTGTGTGTGTGCACCGTGTCCAGGGTCTACCCCACCTCATGCCTATAGGCTCCATGACCCTGTATACAGGATAAAGCAGTAAAGGAGATGAAGATGCTAAAAAGCCCTAACACTGGAGACTCCTTTCAAAAACAAAATTTTTTCTTAGGATTTTATCCTATTTTTAGGATAAGAAGAAGAAGAAGAAGAATATTCAATTATTGTCACATGTACTTTTTTTTTTTATAGCACAGCGAAATTTCTTCTTCGCATATCCCAATTAGGAAACTGGGGTCAGAGCGCAGGGTCAGCCAGGTTACAGCGCCCCTGGAGCAGATAGGGTTAAGGGCCTTGCTCAAGTGCTCAACAATGGCAACTTGGCGATGCTGGGGTTCGAACCCCGACCTTCCGATCAGTAACCCAGTAACCCACAGCCTTAACCGATTGAGCCACCACTGCCCCACAAAGTTTGAGAAGCTCTGGAGGCAGCGCTGTACATCTTGGATTACTGTCCTAAATATACTCCCAACGGTTCAGCATGAACCCTTCCAAAGCTCCTGAAGACAATGGCTTGTGCCTTTAAAAGGCACCCTGGCAGCGGTGGGATTTGAACCCACGCCTCCACTGAGACTGGAGCCTAAATCCAGCGCCTTAGACCACTCGGCCACGCTACCATTTAGGATTTAAAATCCTAAATAAATAAACTTCACAATTTCAGACTAAACTTCAATTACGGATTTTTCTTTCTTTCTTTCTTTCTTTCTTTCATTCCAGGCGTTCTGCAGACGCCCCATCTCTCGAACCTCAGGATCGAACCTGTGACCTTCTTATTAGCTTTAGCCTTGAGCTAGCATCGCCCTCGAGTTACTTGTTTATTATGCGTCGTAGGTCATTTGGAACACGTCCCTGCACAAAAAAATCCGATAAAATCGATAACGTACTAATAGGAAGAAATTTGCTCTTATTTATTTATTTATTCATTTAGTTATTTTTGCACTACCGTCAGACCTGCGGGTTATAGAAAACAAATCAACGTGTGCTGACCGATGGGATCCTTATACTAATATTTCCTTTAGATTAGCGTGGGAAAACATTAAAGAACAGAAAACAATCAAATGGGTAGAGGAGCGTACGAACACCCCCCCGCGCTGATCGGCGTGATAACGGGTTCGAATCTGACAGGATGTGGAAAAACTGTCCAGAATGTGTTTTTTTTAGTTGAATCATGATTTCCACTCCCGACTCTCGGCATAGGCTGGGGAGGATCGCTTAAAGTTCGGACGCCATGTGATCATGTGATCGTCATTCTGGACGTGTGTGTGTGTGTGTGTGTGTGTGTACGCTATTTACACTACTCACAGCTCCGAGGTGTTATTCAGTATATAACAGAGGAGTGTATGTAAATCCTGGTGTTGACAGAGAAGAAGAAGTCTTAATCAGAATTCTCATACAGGACCGGTTCGCTTTCCGCTGCTCACTCAAGGACGCCAGAGAACACTCGGGGCTGTGAACTATTTCACAATTACAAAGTCCATTCATCCAGAGTGTCAGCCACGAGCCTGCACAGGAAAGTCAATACTCACAGGAGTGTCGGCTAGGAGTGTCTCACTCCGCTGTGCTGACCGGGGTAAACTTTTTTTTTTTCCATACCAGAGAGAATGTTCTTAAAAAAAAAGAAGAAAAAAAAACGTATTTAATAATAACAATAGAATTCGATTTATGAGGTGATATTTCCTACCAGGAAGCCGACAAGGTGGTAACAAGACACAGGAAGTTCAGAGAGAGAGAGAGAGAGAGAGAGAGGGTTGTAGGGGATTATATTATGGGAAATCATGGTGTAATCATGGAACAACATGGTATATAGTTACTGCTGCCAAGCCTATGTGTTTTAGTTCTCTTACACCGACAAAATGTTTTTAAAAAAAAAGAAATAAAAAAAAAAGAAGTTTTGAGTTTCTAAGAACGATCGTTCCTGTAATCGCTTATGTCACAGCAGCTATAAACGGTCTGTCCCCAATCTCGAAAAAACCTATCCCCCCCCGTCTTCAACACACAAAAAAAAAAGAACAAAGGAAAAGAAAAACAAAAAAAAAAACAAAAAAAAAACACACACTGCCTGTCATCTGATGCAAAGACTCTTCTCCCTGACTAAGCAAAAGTTGAGAAAGTGCTGACACTGGAGACTCCTTCCCAAAAACAACAACAACATCATAAATAAATAAACGATTTTGATCTGAACATACATAAAATATGAGAGCATGTGTACAAGCTAGAAATAATAAGAAACGCATTTAATTTAAAGTTATTATTATTATTGAGTGTATTACACTGACAGCATGAGCATGACCGCCAGTGCTGCTGCTGCGTTAGACAGTTAATCAGAGGTCAGTGGTTAAGGCTTCAGGCAGTTGGATTGCGGTTCAGAAGGTGGCAGGTGGCAGGTTCAAACCCCACAACCACCAGGTTGGGCCCTTGAGCGAGGCCCCTACCCCTTAAACGCTGTGGAAGACTTTAAACGAAACGAAGGTTGATTGATTGTATAATGTCTAGACAATGTCTAGACATTATACAATTTCTTCAAAAGAAAAAAATGCTTCCATGAGATAAATAAGATTTCAGAACAACATAAAAGACGGTTCAATATAAAATAAAAAAAAATTGTTCATGATGATGATGATGATGATGCTGCTGATAACAGCGATGCAAAGTTCAGGACGGGATCCAGAAAGCGCACGTCACGAAACCATACGTACAGTAGGAACGGACACGGAAACCACCACGGCTGTTACATGACCTGTTACAATAATAACACCGATAATCTCCCCGAGATGCGGCCGAGCAACTAATCTGCACCTGATCCTGTTTAACAAGAGAGGAGACCTGTGAAGGCTTTTTTTTAATACATTAGGAGACTGTTTAACTCTTTATTAATTAGTGATATTCAGGATTTAATCAGAGATGGAAAGAGGAAGCGGAGTTAGTGTGCACGCGTGAAAGCACTCTTTTCTTTCTTGTTTTTTCCACCGAGCAGACAGAAAAAACGAACAGCATACCCATACTCGCCTCGCCTCGTGCCAACAAGCGAACGCAGCGTGGGTCTGCTTTCAAAAATCAAAACCACATGTGGACCTGGTACGGCCTTACGCACAAGGCAAAAAAAAAAAAAAAAGAACCAAAAGAGACCAAAAAGTTATCAGGAAACTCAACTCAACTCTACGCTGGTAGATCTATAGTGCAAAAAAAAAAAAAAAGTTATCTTTTATTTAAAGACCTGACATGAAAGGAAACGTCCTGATGTTACGAACAACATCTAAAAGTAAAAGTACCTCTCAGTCAAACTTTGCTCCACGTCTCTCTCCCTCTCTCCTCGTTCTCTCAGCTCTCGAGTAGAAGTGGATGACAGAGAGAGAGACACACATACACACAGAGCAAGACACAGAAAGGGAGGAGGAAAGAAAGAAAGGGGAGGGAAGTTCTCTCCTCGTCTACCCTCCTCCCCTCTTTTTCCCCCCCCCTCTCCTTTCTCTCACTTTCCTCTCCTGTAAACGTGGATGAGTCTGGTAGGCTGCTCGGCAGGACGAAGGTCAAAGCTCACGCATGTACATACGTTTTTTTTTAAACACTACACGCTCCAGACAGGACGTGCTAGGAGGAGCAAAATGTCCACGGAACCAGCTGTAATGGCTTGCACATGGCCGCAGGTTTTTAATGCATGTTTACCTAGCAGGCATGGTGGGAATTAATTACAGGAAGACCTCGTTACTGGTTGTTGGGACGAAATCCTGGATGGATGGATATGTGTACAAGCATTTTCTCTTATATCCGTCCGTCTAGGAACCTCGGTAGTCCAACTAGGGGCCGTGGAGGCCAGTGACGCTACGCTACAGTGGAGGCTACTGTATTTATTCCCATTTTTACGGCAATCTGCATGACTGCAGGACTGTTGGAGGAAACCAGAGTACCTGGAGGAAACCCGCCAAGCACTCCACGCACACACACACCCCGAGGTGGGAATCGAACCCGGATTCTGAAGGTGCGAGGCGACAGTGCGACCTATACTTATAGACGCTTTTTTCCCCCCCTCGCACGTGGATTCGATCCTGAGCCAATATTTTACTTTAATGAAGAATCACATGACCCCTTATTATCAATTAAGATTAATTAAGCATCCTAACGGTTTTATTGTTACTCACTCACTCATCGTCTATATCGTTTTTATCCTGTATACAGGGTCATGGGTTATGGGAGGAGCCTATCACAGGAGACTTGAGGGGTACATCCTGGACGGGGTGCCAATCCAATCCAGATCTTTATGCACACATAGAACTGAGGACGGGGATCGAACCCGGACCCTGGAGGTTAAAGGGACAGGGCTAACCACTACGCCACTATGATATATATATATATATATACATACACACACTTATTTATAAACAGAAAGCATTTTTCTTTGCATTCTTTCCTCATCCAAGCTGCAGAATCAGAAGCACTACAAAAAAAGTGCTTTAATGAAGAATCATATAAACCTTTTAGATTAATTAACATTAATGAAGCATCCTAAATGTTTTATTATTACTCACTCCTTGACCGTCTATACCACCTTTTCCTGTGGGGGAACCTATCCCAGGAGACTTAGAAGTAAAATAAAGCCATGTACATCCTGGATAGGGGTGCCGTTTCAATGCAAGACACTCTCTCACTCACTCATCGTCTATACCGCGTTATCCTGTATTCAGGGTCATGGGGACATGGAGCCTATCCCAGGAGACTTAAGATTCAAGATTCAAAGAACTTTATTCATCCCAGAGGGAAATTGCTTAGAGCACGAGGCAGGGTACAACCTGGACAGGGTGCCAATCCACCGCAGGGCACACACACATTCACACACTCATTCGCACACTACGGGCAATTTGGGAACGCCAAGTAGCATTAATCTGCATGTCTTTGGACTGTGGGAGGAAACCCGGAGTACCCGGAGGAAACCCACCAAGCACGGGGAGAACATGCAAACTCCATGCACACATTTACACTACGGCCAATTTGGGAACGCCGATCTGCAGGAGTACCCGGAGGAAACCAAACAAACCCATTAAGCACAGAGGGAGAGAACATGCAACGTCCATGCACACAGAACCTGAGGCGGGAATCGAACCGGGACCCTGGAGGTGCGAGGTGACAATGCTAATCTAATATATATAGCGAGAGAGAGAGAGAAAGCGAGAGAGAGACATCAGGACTGTACACTAATATTTTTTAATGAAGTGCTTTAATGAATGATCACGTGACCCCTTTAGATCAATTAGACGTCATAATTGATTTACTGTTCCTATAAGGAACAATTCCTTGATCTAAATCATGCAACCTGTGTGTGTGTGTGTGTGTGTGCAATCTCTCACCTTTATTCATTTCAGGGTTGCAGATAAGCATGCAGGATGAGGATCAGCCCCCCTCCCTCTCTCTCTCTCTGTAGAGTATATCAGTAGATAAATGTCACAGCTGACCCTCCAGTGTTCCTGCTCCTCCTCCTCCTCCTTCACCACACATTGTCAGGACTCAGAATAACGCCGGTGTTGTCGTGGTGATGATGATGATGATGTGATGGTGATGATGAAGATGATCCTCATTCCCCATATCCGTGTCTCCCCGGTTCTGTCCTCCTCGCGCCGCTCAGCTGGACGGAGAAACCTCCCCACATTACTTCCTCCTTCGCGTGAACGTGCGCGAGCGATGCCTCCGAAATAAAACCGCTGCACGCCGTTAAAAACCGACGGATGTGGTGTGTTTTTTAAAACATTTATTTATTTAAATTCATTCCACACCGCTATGTGTATAACAGTGCCGTTACAGCCACTTCCGGGTTGACTCATTTTTTCTCTCTCTCTCTCTCTCTCCTTTTTCTTAAATACAAGCCCCGCCCCTCAGCTGGTGCAGCCCCTCCTCCTTCAGTTTCCCCTCGCACCACTGTTG
>JAQMYK010000021.1:6906968-6917602 GCA_030014345.1 Clarias buthupogon
TCACCTCAGTGTAAGCCAATGGATCACCTCAGTGTAAGCCAATGGATCACCTCAGTGTAAGCCAATGGATCACCTCAGTGTAAGCCAATGGATCACCTCAACATACTCCAATGGATCACTTCCATTTCCAACAATGAATCACCTCAATGTACGCCAAAGGATCACCCTAATGTACATCAATGGATCACCACCATTTACACCAGTGGATCACTTCAATGTACACCAATGGATCGCTTCAATTTAGGCCAATGGATCACCTTAATGTGCACCAATGGATCACCTCAATTTACACCAATGAATCACCACCATTTAGGCAAATGGATCACTTCAATGTACACCAATTGCAAGTTGCCAATAAGTTACAACCATACATCTATCAAATACTGTATGTTTAAGTTCAAAGCCCATCTCGGTGCATGAATCATTACCTTCTTAATAACTTTAATAATAGACCATTAAGTGTAATAAATTAAGAAACATTATCTCAAGTAAAATACAGTTTTATAAACAATAATAAACACAGAGTTTGATTGATCACTGTAAACTCACCAGATACACGTCGCAGAGGCTGTGGAGCCAGAAGGAATGCAGAGCAGAGGTGACCGTGTGGAGCTCATAGCTCTCAAAGCCTTTATCACACTGTATTACTGTACTGTAAAGTCGCGAACAGATCCATCTGTCTATTCTCGACACAGGAAAGGTCTGAGACAGAGTAATAAGGAGAAGGAATCAATAACAGAAGCAGTGAGGTTATATTTACACTAGCCCATTCAAAGAGGTTTATAATCACAGCACAGCTTTGCTATGGTTGGGTCTGGGTCCATTGGGATTTGGGAACTCACAACCTTCTGGTGAAGACCATAGAGCTTTAACCACTGCTCCAGGTTAAACACCTATTTTAAAACGCAATGCATTATGAAATAAGTCTACTTTCTTACCTCAGCCCATTAAGCATGTCATTAAGCTGTATATCTAAATATTCCTGGTCTAAATAACTGATCACTATACTATGGAAACATGTACAGTGTCCCTAGAATGCAATCATACTGTATAAGACACTAAACACTCAAAACCAATCACAGGGGAACTTCGTGTTCTACCTCCTCCAGTGGCACCAGAGGAGCTCCTGCGTCCTGCAAAGCTCCCAGAGTGAATCGAACCGTCTGCCACATCTTATTACAGAAGTGTCTACAGCTCAGGACCTGAGACACGGACATGCTGATATCCTCTCCTGAAACACAGAACCACATCGAAGATCTCTTCACCTCGTTCACTTTAGTTTCGTTCCAAGATCCTGCCCGAAGGCCATGCCTCTTCCTCTTCAGAAGTTCACTTACCTTGAGCTTTATAGGAGCAGAGCGCAAACCGCAACGCGTCTGTCCCGCATTCCGGGATACCCTTCGGGAAATCTTTCCTCTGCAGCGTGAGACACAGAGGACACGAGGACGAAATGAGCCAGCAGAGATGAGAGAAGATGTGTTGGAAGTGAGTGGAACGTGACGTCTCGTTTTACTGACCTGTGCCTCCAGGGCGACCGCTCGCTCTCTTGCATCCAAGTTTCCTTCCGTTACTTTCTCTTGAAGTCTCTAAACCCAAGGAGGAGAAGTTTATGCCTTATGTGAACGCCAGATATACAGTATGTCATACTGTATGTATTATTATGGCTCCTTAGTTCACTGCATGTCCAGAACAGGTGCATTGAATAAAAAGGGGTGCATGATTTGATAAAAAAAAGTGATTATTTTGATGCTTATTCTAAAAAACTCTACCGTAGATACATTGCTGAGTGTGCGATTAAATAATTGCACAGGTCGCTTTCATAATTTAGATTTTTATTTTACACGATTAATTATGCAGCACTACGGAACAGTGGCAGCGGTTACATTTTAATGCTTAGCCATTAATGTTTAGTCCATGGCTATGAATAAATCAACGTAATGATTGCTGGAGCAGGGGGCATATGGTCGAGTGTTGTTTGTGGACGGACAGGTTAAACCAGCAGTGTATGATCAACACCTGTTTACTTATACGTGCTTTGTTTGTCCTTTCAGTAATGTAGAACAACTGGCTGAGGAGGATGAGCTTGCACTTGAAGTGAACATATGGAGTGCGATGTAGTGAGACGGTGCTTTAGTTTGGGCTTGTTTTTAAAGTTCTCTCTGAACTGTTTTTCGTTAAGGGCTGTGAGGCTTTTACTCTGATTACAAGCAGGACTGTCATCTGCCATCAGCGTACCTCCAGAGAGACACCCGAGATTACATCCAGAGGGTCGATGACGTTCCCCAAAGACTTGCTCATCTTCCGACCGTGCTTATCTCTTACCAGGGAGTGGAAGAGCACCTGAGAGAGATCAGAGAGTTAGAGAGTCGGGCGCAGATGTGCTGAGGATGCAGCTTTTAGAGAACTCCTCAGGAAAAAAAAAAGGAATAAATCTGAATATATTTGCACATTATTTATTATACGCTGTGTCAAAATGTAAAAAAAAAAAAAAAAAAAGTTTGTATTGTATTTTATTATCCGTACCACATAAACAGAGAAAGTTAATAAAAAAGAAAAACCTTTTGAACTTTTTCATTAAAGGATTGGCCACAAGATGAGTACAGTACCTGTTTAAAGGGCAGCTGTCCCGTCAGCTCGGTGCCTAGCATTACCATCCGGGCCACCCAGAAGAAGATGAGGTCACTTCCTGTCTCCAGAATGGTGTTGGGATAAAAGTGCTTCAGGTCATCGGTCTGGATAGATGGATGGAGAATGAACTTAATGTACTGTGTGCTTTTATCGCTTTTAAACCCTAATTGTGTTTACATGATATTCGAACCGGAATAAAGCCAGAGGAGAATGGTGTACCTGCTCCGGCCAGCCCAACATCGCGAAAGGGAAAAGACCGGAAGAGAACCATGTGTCTAACACATCTGGATCTAAGACAATAAAGCACAGAGATATGTTTCATCTCCAGTGAAACATTCTTCATACCCGTTACATCATTACCGAGCTACAGACGAGTCTGAGGACCGTCATTATATTCACCTCGAGTCAGGACAACAGTGTGAGGGTCCACTCCAAATTTGGCAGCGGCGTGCTTCCTGGCCTCTGATTCAGTCCGGCCCCAGACCCACCGCTCCTGCTCCTGGAGCGAGAGAGAGAGAGAGAGAGAGGGACGCGGTCATGGCACAAAGTGAGCTCCAGCAAGTACCAGTACACAATACTTGTTTGTCAACGCTTGTTTGTTCTACTGATTACAATACGCTACACTAAAGACATATACAGTAACGGCAGGTGCAGTCGTCCCCGATTAACTAAACAATGAGACGATGTCCAAATGAAACGACAGCTGCTCATACCTCCTGTGTGGGGGAGCGCGGGGACGTCACTGTGTACGCTGGAATCTGATGTCCCCACCAGAGTTGTCTGGAAATGCACCAGTCGCTGCAGGAGGTGTGTACACGTTACACCGTTATTAAGTATTTACACCTTACACTTTCCACATTTTCTAGTCAACCTGGAACTGAAATGGACCTCATGTCTTGAATCTGCATAAATAACCCATAAAGGCCTCTTTGTTGCTGCTCCGGCTCATGCCTCCTTACCCGATGACTTGACTTTTCAGTGGACGACCTCCTCTGGACAGCGTCAAGGTTTATATCGTTAAATAACGGATGCAGTAGTACTCTGTAGGAAATGTTGTCCAAAACTTTTTTTTTTTTTTCTTGGTCTTTACGTATGGTTTTTTTTTCGGGTCAGGTTTATTTATATTTAGGTCACTTGACTTTTTTTTGTGCTTGACTACGAGTGGTGTTCAAGTCAAACTGGGACTTTTGATTGCGCACTAATGCACTCATCCCAGTGCTTCACTAGTTCAAGGTTTTCTCAGTACGACTGCCTGAAATTTCACATCTGGAACGCCGGCCTCCCAGGAACTCCTTTAATGGACCAAACATGTGGAAATGGCTTGGAGCACGGTCAGGACTGTACGAGTGATGTGGAGATAACGCCCAGTTGTTTGTGAATGATTGTGTGTGCAGTTCACACAGACAGATGCGTCTCTTCTGCAAGTTGCGACGAGTTATCTGTCGATTTTTGAAAATCAGGTTTACGGGAACGACTGCGATGGACTCACCCCGACCAGAATCGTCATTCATGGACTTCTTTAAAAAAATGTGCGCCATTCGAATGTTGTAATGCGGCTAAGAGTCTCATAACCGTAATCACTGTAAACGTCGATCGCTTCATTCACGAGAAATTTCATCACGAGTCCTGGTTTGACTTGAACAACCACTGTAATTCTCAAATTATGTAACAGATTAGGGTAACTAGGTGCTCCAGAGCTTATTTAGGAATTTGATAGATATTTTTTGTAAACTATATTCATTATTCTTCGTTATTAAAGATAGTCCGTGTAGCTCTGTGACATATAATCCCAATGAAGTCCATTTCAGTAGCATTACAATATGTAAAATAAAAAAAAACAGGAGGGTGAATACTTATGTAAATTATTATGCTAATGAGAAAATCGTAACCGCAAATTTTTATGTCTCATAAACAGCAAAGAAAAAAAACGAGGTGCTGCTTTTTATTAACTAAGCAGCTTCTCTGATTTCCTTTACCCGAGTGTCAGAGCATTAATGATATCACAAAAGTCAACAAGCGTCTCTAACCTCCCGTGTCCTTTCTCCTTCCTTATTCACGCCTATTTGTGCTGAAATCATTAGCGTTCGACTTTATCAAGAAAAGCAGAAGGTTTCCACGTTTCCTGTTTCACCAGAGATAAAGAGAAAACAAGTTCACATCTGGTCACGACACTATAACTAACCTGATGTTAGCCAGCCAGTTCTTCCATGTTTTGCTGTAGAAGTGAGGAATTATCTCCAGCTCTCCGTCATCCACAGCCTGATGGTAGGAATAGAAAGATTTCACGCAGACCGTCGATATCGGTATCATTATTATTATTAAGCTGGCATGTGTAGCTACAGTAAGAGGATCGTTTCTCCACATACTTGAATTGCCTTCTGTGCCATCTCCTCACATCGAACAAACCACTGTTTCTTCAGCAGAGGCTCGATCACGTCTCCGGATCGGCTGCAGGCGGAGAGACGCATCGAATCAGGACAAGAAAAAAAATCTACATTACGCAATTATGCAGTTTATTACTGATCTCTGATCTGAGAGGACATGAATTAATCTTTTTAATATTATTATTCCTGTGTTCAAGGTCAAGAAATCTTCGTGCATGTTCACGATTTACTTTATTCACGCTTAATGTTCTCCATTAATAATACTGCACCCACATTTTGGATAATTTGTGCTTCTGGTAATTATTCCGAGAGCTAATAAACTTCGCACCAGCTGTTTGAATGATCCAAAAATTATGGTCAATGTTGAGGTCATATCATGATCCACATTTTCGGCACTTACTGTACCAAAGGCATCAATTATGTAGGATGGAGCAAATATACAAGGGGCGTTCAAATCAAACCAGGATTTTCGATTGTGCAGAATAACAGAACACAGTTATGAGAGTAAAAACTCCCTTTATTTCTCTATATAATCCCCTGATACACTAATGCACCTATCCCTATAAGGTAGAAAATTTCCCTCAGTACACCAGAGCCATAATCGGACTGCCTGCTTCATGTCTTAAATGGCCCAAACACTTGTGCCATGGCTTGGAGCGAGGTCAGGACTGAGTTCCTGTAATGAAAAAAAAAAAAAAAACCTTAACACCTTTGGTGAACAAACCAAGTAGGTTTTTTTTTTCCTCCCATTAAATTAGAAGGCCATTAAAGGAGTTCCTGGGAGGCCAGTGTTTCAGAAGTGAAGCAGGCTGAATCCAATCATGGCTCTGACGTGCTGAGAATTATTATTATAATTAATTATAATTAATTATTCTGCACGACCAAAAGTCCCAGTTTCACTTGAACTTCCCTTGTAAAATACTCATCTCGCATTGCTACAGAAGATAAAACACTCGTAAATCAAAGCACATTTTCCCACAAGAAATAATGGAAACTGAAATTATTTGTTCCACAGCCCAAAAAAATAAATACATCAAAATAATTAATACAAAATATAAAGGAAAAATGAATCTGCACTTTACCTCTAAAAAAAGTAAAAATAAATCCAGACAGATATGTGTTTCCGTTTATGCGCGCAGGCGCTGTGTGTGTGCGTGTGTGTGTGTTTGTGTATGTGTTTGAAGTGAGAGGAGGAATCAGTCCCTACCCCTCCCCCTCTTCTCATCTTACACAGTAAACTTGTTCGTTTTTCAAGTCAAAATTGATTAAAAATCTTTGCTCGTCTTGCGGAACACCCGCAAACCGCCTTACTCGCAATCCGAGGTTTCACCGTACTTGACTAAATCTCTTTCCTGTCCTGTCCTCTTTCCCCACACTGCCATCATGTGGCCAAAAACATAATCACACCTAAGGAACTGAATCTCACAGTGTAATGTGAAATGTACAGTAAGTGTCGTCTTAGCGCATTCGAATCGCGAGGGGAATCCTGACCGCCATTTTGTCTCAGAGCTGTTTTCCACTGTATTGGACTGTGAAAACTGTGTTTTGTTTAGGATTTTGGATCCGAAATTAGGATTATTCACCATCAGGACAGCTTTTTTCCATCATCGTGCCACCAGACTGATTCATTGAAACCTGCAAGGTCGAGTCATTTCTTACACACTCCCATTATTCCAGATCTAAACACTGAACAAATTAAAAGTGTGAATAATTAAAATAACCTTAATTTACCTTCCTGATCGCTCATGATTTTTTTCTCTAAATCTCAGCTCACCTGCAAATCGGTAAAGACATGGGATGATCCCTCTTCCCTCTGAACAACTCTTTCTCCATCAATGCGCTAACCACGCGCTCCCTGGCGTCAAATCGCTTCACTCCCTGAGACAAAGAAATGAAAACGATAAATTTTCAGATCTTTGTCATTTCCAGTACGTTCAGATGTAAAGGTGGGGGAAAAACACGGATCATATCGTGGTGATGAAGAGGTTCGGCACCTCGAGCCACGGGCCACAAAGGGGCGTCATGGTTCCGTCTCCCCCGATCACGGTGAGGCGAGGTAACGAGTGTCTCTGAGAGAGCCGGAAGTCGGTGTGATCGTGAGCCGGGGTCAGCTTCACCGCTCCTACCATGTAACAGGAATTTAAAAAAATAGACATCATTATAATAAAGCAGTGATAATATCAACAACACACTTGAAGGTTAAATGTTAGAAATGACATTTTTATTATAGAAGCTTTATTGTCTTTTGTTACTGAAGCAGTTGACAGTTAAACTCTTTCACACTTTCAAACACTGTGAATAGTTATAATAAAAAGTATACAGTACAAATATAAAAGCAATCCTGACAAAAGAAATAAAACAATTATACGTCTTTATGTATACATTTGTTACAGGACCCGGTATCATCTCTAATAAGAAGGTCCAACATACCTGTCCCTAATTCCATGTCCACCGTCGGGTCTGTGATTACGGGTAACAGCCTGTCTGTAAACGGATGTCTGCACTGTTTTCCATGGAGATCCTAACAGCAAAAAACATCTCATATATGCTATAATCACTGTATGACTTGTGTGTGTATATATTTCAGTGTGTGTGTGTGTGTGTGTGTACCTGATATCGAGGATCGTCAGGGTGCACGGCGATGGCCACGTCTCCCAGCATGGTCTCGGGACGAGTAGTCGACACGGCAACCTCTCCTTCTAACAAAAGTACAACAACAGCAAGGAGCTCAGGACCAACTGCACAATTCAGTCCAAAAACAAAAACTTTTTAAAAGACTCAGATCAGAATAGAAAACTCTCACGCTGTCCCTCTATCGGGTAGGCGAATGTAACCATGGTGCCGAATTCGACTTTCCGCTGGTAGCCAGGAACAGACAGAAGAGTCCGGCCTGATAACTGCTTGGAGTCGACCTGGACACAAAGATGTCCTGACAATGCTACACAATGCTAACCACTACACCGCCGTGCCGCTCACATAGTCACATCAAGTCGTGATAAAGAAACAAATGGTGTCGAGAGCAACAACGGTGGTCAAAAGTATTGAGACAAATGTCAAATTCAACGTTTTGATGACGTTCTTTAAAATAATGATGATCAAGAAAATAGGAATATTTAGTTATCTGATGCAATAAAGTTTCTATACAACAATCAATAATTAGTACGAAGTCCTTTATTCTTCAAAACCTCTTCAAAAGACGTCTGCTGTACTCTGGCGTCACTCGCTCACTCCATGCCTGCTTGATCGCTTCCTGAAGATCGTGCACAAAAGAAGGTTCCTACATTCTTCACCATCTTCTAACAGTTTTCTATTGGGTTTAGGTCTGGAGATCACAAGCTGAACACCATTCTCACATAGCCAGTGGTCACTAGTTTTTCAGTTAATTAGCACAACTCTTCAGCCAGACAGGCCAGAACTAATTAGTGACGTCACCTGTTTTGTGCACAGGGAGGCATATGTTGTCTTAATACTTTTGACCACTATTGTAACGTTATCTCCGTTTCATAACAGTCACTTTCACTTCATGGTTTCTTTAGTACGACACTTTATAATGAAACTACTCATAACATGAAAATATGAAAAAAAACTCCACTAAACTTCTTTTAAACAAACTTCTTTTAAATCGCTTTTTAGTCATACTTAGATATTCAGATGGGTCTCCAATGTGTGTGTGTGCGTATGTGTGTGTGTGTACAAAAAAAATCCTGATAAAATTTTTTATTTTTTTTTTATCCTTTTTATTCTACAAAGAAATTACA
The DNA here is from genome assembly GCA_030014345.1 of Clarias buthupogon. Lineage (NCBI taxonomy): Eukaryota > Metazoa > Chordata > Actinopteri > Siluriformes > Clariidae > Clarias > Clarias buthupogon. Next base: position 6,915,739 of record JAQMYK010000021.1, read on the forward strand.
GTACAGCAGCTGGAGTATGAACACACACTTTGGAGAGCTCTGAGACCGAGGTTAACTTCTTACAGAAATAGTAAAATATGGGAGTGTTCCGTTTTGTGAATCCGCTGCATGCGTTCACACTGTCTGTATTAAACTGGGTTATTTTTTGTACCTCGATATCAGAGATGGCCGACTCCAGTGCACAGCTCCAGTTGACCAGGCTTTCCGAGCGATAGATCAGCCCCGAATCACACATCCTGACGAAAGCCTCGGTCACAGCGTTACTGAATCTCTGAGAGCGGACATGAAAAAAGCAACAATCATAGTTTGACAGGACAGTTTTTCTCTCTCTACCAGTTCAAATTTAGATAATTAATGGTGCTTGCGAATCGAAGCACTACTATTGTTATCTCTCAGGCTTATTATTAAGCAGGAATTTTGTAAAAAGGTAAAATTTACCACATTTGAAGAGGTTTGCAAGCTGTGTCAGAACATACTCTGGCAGACGATATAAGGTGCCTCTGGGGCACAAGAGGCACCCAAATTTGCACCATTGATATATAATGAGGAAAAAATCCCACAGACTTAACATTGAGACCAAATTTGATGGATTGTAGTGCAGAACAAGAATTTTGTAGAAGTCTCAAATTTACCACATGTAAAGAGGTTTGCAAAATGTGTCAGAACATACCCCGCAGGAGGGTATAAGTTTTACCCCCGGGGCGCAAGCGGTGCCCAAATTTAACCCACTGAATTATATCACACTAAAAATCCCATAGGTTTAATATTGAGAAAATGTTTGTCGGATTCTAGCACAGAGCAAGAATTTCGTAGAAAGATCAAATTGACCACATTTGAAGAGGCTTGCAAGCTGTGTCAGAATATACCCCGCACAAGGGTATTAGTTTTACCCCCGAGGCACAAAACACATGAAAGTCGTAAACACATGAAAGAGGTGTCAAATCGTTCAGCTTATTCAGGAATGGGGTGCTTGACATGACTTTTCTTAAGGGTGGGTGGGAAATTGCCCCAGCAGGGACCAGTTAAAATATAATGATAACTTCCACAGGAACTTTTAAACTGAACCTCACTGTGGGTTCCATTGTCATATAGACACATGGGGGAGGGGTCATTTAACTCAGGCATCTCATCGCTCTTGCATTTAGCAAGATGCTCATAAGCCACGCCCCTTAGCAACCTCATTAGCATGCTGTTAGCATGTTGCTATCTTGATTAGCATGTTGCTAGCATTATGCTAACTACTGTATATTATCATGTCGCTAGCATTATGCTAACTATATTAGCATGTCGCTAGCATTATGCTAACAATATTAGCATGTCGCTGGCATAATACTAACAATATTAGCATGTCGCTAGCATAATGCTAACTATATTAGAATATTAGCATGACGCTGGCATGATTAGCATGTTGCTAGCATGACGTTTAGCTGATTAGCATGTTGCTAGCATCATGCTAACTATATTAGCATGATACTAGCAACAGCATGAGAATGTCACTAACATGATGCTAGAGTGATTAGCATGTAACTAGCATGACTCCAATGTTATGGCATGGCGAGCAACACTCACATTTTCTTCAGAACATGTACTGTACCTCTCTAGTCCTAATTTTACAGTCCTCTAGAGCAGCGTTTTTCAACCAGTGTGCCGCGGTACACTAGTGTGCCGCGAAAGATCGTCAGGTGTGCCGTGGGAAATTATTAAATTTCACCTAATTGGTCTAAAAAATTTTTTTTAACTAATAAATCTGCGAATAATATGCCATTGCAGCTGCTGCGATTGCCCGCCGACGTTCCGCGAAGTTCTGCATGGTTCGCAAACTTCCGCGAGGACCGTCTAAAAAATTAAACAAAAGGTGAAGCGG
>JAQMYK010000021.1:6938493-6956644 GCA_030014345.1 Clarias buthupogon
ATTTAACTTTTGTTGTTTTTTTGACCACACACTCCGCGACCCACTGAAAATGTTCCCGCGACCCACTTTTGGGTCGCCACCTACCAGTTGAGAAACACTGCCCTAATCTACAAGTTTTTGTACTCTGGGAGGAAACTGGAGCCCCCTGAGGACACCCACCAAGCATGGGGAGAAGATGTAAACTCCATGCACACAGACCCTGGAGTTGTGAGGCGACAGTGCTAATCATTATGCTACCGTGCTGCCATTATTATTATTTATTATTATTATTAAATTATAATCATGTGTTCATATACCCTAATTTGTAATTCACTCTTATATGATATAAGCCCATGACGTCATGTGGCGTCTTTCTCCTTAAAAGGGATAAAAGATAGAAAAGAGTTTTTAGTCCAGCTTTCATGACCACATTTCACGCTTTATTTATTTATTTATATATCTATTTATGTATCTATTTATATCAATATTATAGCAAAGGAAATCACACCGTGTCCTGGTTGCTATCTAAACACTCGAGCGCGGCCTGTGGTTGCCAAGCGGAAGCGGAAGCGCGGCGACTTCAAACGGGTTCGATCTCGAATGCCGAGGTGCGCACTACACGCGGCCCCTACAGAGCGCGCGGACATAATGGCTCCCCCGCCCTGACGAGTGCCCTACGTGCGTAATAAAGAGTGTGTTGGGAGGGTCGTTCTAAATTTACCCTCTGATTAAAACAGGCTTTGCTTTTTTGTGGAGATCTGCCTCGATCAGGCTGCGTTTCGTTTGCTTTTTAGGGTTATTATTATTATTTTTATTTTTTTATCTTTTGTGTTACCTTTCGAGGAAATGCTGTGATCTCATGAAGTCCTGATGGTGCACTGGTTTATTGCATTAGTGTACTCTGGCCTGTGAGTGTGTGTAAGAGAGAGAGAGAGAGAGAGGGTGTGTGTGGGAGAGAGAGAGACACAATGCAGGACAGGAGGCTGCAGGGATAAATGTGTGCAGGGTTTCATGGGCACTGATCAGATGTCCATGTGTAGAGTGTAGTAGAGGCTGCTGTGGATCTAGCTCTAACTCTGTACATCTCTTCCCCCTTTCTCTATCTATACACATATATATCTATATAATTTGACTTGCAATGGATTTCCCCTTCGACCTGAACTCTCTGTTCCCGGAGAGGATCTCAGTGCTGGATCACAACCTGTGTGCTGCCAGGAAACCTCATGCAAGGTACGACTGATTCTTTTAGATCTCAGACATTATTTCTTCCTCCAGATGCAAAAAACACCAGTCAGGATTTATGAGGTGTGGCTTAACAGCTGCCTGGCTTCATGCACTCACTGAACCCTATTGTTGTCTCCCCATAATGGCTGCTTTAATCATTTTGATTAAAACCTTTTTTTCCTTCCTCTGCAATGTTTGTTTTTCTTAAATTTTTATTGAATTATTATTATTATTATTATTATATTATTATTATTATTAATACTACTACTACTACTTATTATTATAATAATAATAATAATAATAATTATTATTATTATTATTATTATTATTAATAATAATAATAATAATAATAATAATAATAATTATTATTCATAATTCTCATCATCATCATCATTATTTTGCCTTCACTTTCCCTCGACAAGGCTGTGATCGATTCACGCTGGGCGTGGAGATAAAGCACTTCCTGGATGTTACACCAACCCATCCCACCACAGGGCAACACACACACACTCACTCACACACACACACACACACACACACACACACGTACACTCATGTACACACCACACACTCACTCAACGTATACCTTTACAAGTTTACCGTAGTCACACTGTGGCATGGTTTTATTCTGTGTAATAAAACCACCAAATTTCATCTCCATGCTTGTTTGTTTGTTTGTTTGTTTATTTATTTACATTCCAACTTTGTTTTATGTTTAAACAACACAATAGAGTATTTGTATAATGTGCGGGTTAGGGAATATTTTCCACTATCAAAGCAAAAGCAAAGACTACATGGTACTTTCAATAATAATATTATTAATTAGTCTAATAATAATAATAATAATAATAATAATAATAATAATAATAATAATAATTATTATTATTATTATTAATAATAATAATTTACCCCTTCACTTTCCCCTGGTCAGGGTTGTGGTGGACTCATATTCTACTAACCCTGGGCATGGAGCTAAAACACTTCCCGGATGTTACACCAACCCATCACACTCACACACACTCTTGAATGAAACCAGTGAATCCAGAGTAAAACCTGTCGTTACTGGTTTATAATTTGGTCACATTTAGTCTTTGTCTATCGGTCGCTCCCATTGCGGGGTCGCCACCAGCAGACCATCCGATCTTGGCACAGGTTTTTACACCAGATGCCCTTCTTGACACAACCCTGCCATTTTATCCGGGCATGGAACAGGCGATGCATCTATTGACGGGGGTTTGGTTTGGGCATTTTGTGGGAATTGAACCCGGGCCTTCCGCATGGCAGACGAGAAACCTACCGATCACAGAGCCACCGATTCCTAGACTGCACTGTTTTGTATTTAAGTAATGGCAAAAGGACGCAATTGGCAGACTAGGTTAACAGCCAACAATGGCACAAAGGATCATAAATAATCAAATTTAAACAAATATTATATGATTGCAAAAGCTACATCCTGTAGGTGACAGACTACGTCTATATGATGTTATAAATTGCGTCCTTTTGCGGTTAGATAAATGAACTGGTCCGTATCGGCGTTTAGATTTTTGGGCAGATAATTGTGCGTCAGTGTGAATGCACACGTGTGTGTGTGTGTATATGCACATGTGTGGATATGGTCATGCAGTGGATTGGTGTCATACCTAGTGCGTATTCCACAAATATATATGATGTATTACTACAACATCAGTGGCTTAGAGGTTCTCGCCGTCGCCTTGCACCGCCAGGGTGCTGGTTCAATTCCCGCCTCGGATCCGTGTGCATGCTTGTTCAACCTGACCCCTTAAGTAACCATCATGGAAATGGATGGATATATCTCCAGAGTGAGGAGAATCCGTCAACTACAACATGGCTACTACGGTTTCCACAACTAGGAAAGATGTGAGGAAATATTAATAAATCATAATGATCAGTAATTGAGGGCGACGGTGGCAATAGGAAGAAAACCTCGAGAGAAACCCGACTCAACAGGGAACATCTGGGTGATATCAGATAGCAGGAATTGATTTGCGGTCACACTGTGTGTGTGTGTGTGTGTGTGACATTTGAGTACTTTATTAATCCCAAAGGGAAGTGGTTAAAAAAAAAAAAAAGTTACTACAGTGCCACGGCTACAACTACTAATACTACTACTAATAGAAGTCATTTTTATTGTTCTTCATAGCTGGAGTGAGATATCGTTCTTAAGAATACGGATGTTTGTTAATATGTTTATTACAGTTATATAAGACGGGCAATTTACATTTATGGCGTTTGGCAGATGTTAATCGGAGCGACCTGTATTTATATAATTAAACACCTGAGCTCGACAGTGTTGACTTGGTGGTGCTGGGGTTTGAACCGATGACCTTCTGAGCTGTATAGCCCAACGTTATTAACCACTAAGCTCACAGAGTTCATATTTGTAGTCAGCGCTCCTTCTGTACAGTCCTTCATTTATGATCAGAATCAGGATCCTTCCAACTTTAAAATAAACATCCCATAATTATATCAGTGATATTGTAATAATTATTTACTTTTGTATTTCAGACCTGACGCCCAGAATCAGACCGCCGCTGTTATTGATGAGTTAGGGAAAGCCTCAGCTAAGGTGATTTATATCTGTTATATAGCTGTTTATGCTTATTTGTTTTGTGTCATGGTTTTTTATATATATATATATGAGTGTGTTATTTTGACTCATTATAAAATATTTTTTTTTTAACTTTAGGCCCAGAAGCTTCCTGCGCCGATAACGAGTGCGGCAAAGCTTCAGGCCAACAGACATTACCTCTATCTGCTGAAGGACGGAGAGCGGAACGGGTGAGACCCAAATAGAACGGAAGACTAAATTGCACATCCTGAATAAATAAATTTAAATAATCTGTAAAAGCAAATAACATTAAGTCTTTAGGTTTTTTTTTTTTTTTTCGTTCACCACTTAGGTGTCATTAACCCCTGTCTCTGTGTCTCTTTGTGTCTCCGTCTCGGGTTAAACAGAAGCCGCGGGGTCGCAGTCGGATACCTGAAAGTCGGATACAAGAAGCTCTTTCTGCTTGTAGGTGTAAAAGTTTTGGATTAAAAATCTGGAATAATATCAGGAAATGTTTTTTTAAATTTTGTTAAATGTGATGGATGGAGGAAGCATTAGGGCTACTATATATCTTCTTCCGTCATTACGTTCTGGGTGCATTTCGAGGGCAATATAAAGCGCAAAGATCACCTGATGACTACCTACCTGTCTAGCGGATTACCTGATGGGTTTGTCACACAGATAAAAGAGTGACTTAGTAACTGATAGCTTCTGTTCTGCTCATTATTTTCATGTGCGGTATGGCGTGTGAACCTCAGACAGTGTGAACCTCAGACAGTGTGATCTCCTCCTGGATTCGGTGTGTTAGTGTTTCATCGTCCCGTTGCGGATGAGACGATGCTGTGGAAAATGATGCGCGGGTAACATTAACTTGCGCGGGTAACCGACTTGTATTTCAACCAACTGTCCTGGTGTTGAATCCAGTGTCAAATGGAAAGCTAGTGCAGGACAGTATGTGAGGCGTTAAATCCACAGTGTTGATCAGGGGTTAGAGAGGGATTTGGGATTCAGGCTTGTGTTAGACGCTAGTTAGCGTTGTAACTCAAAACACAACACGGATGCTTCGGAGACGATTAGAAGCAATATTTAAGGAGACAAAGTGCAAGTAATGTCTCTTTTGCCGTTCAGAAGTGGGCGGGCCCATGGCGGACGTCATGATGTCACATGCAAAAGGTTGATATCAGGGATACATTGAAAATGTTACCTAATTCATTTTAAATTATAAACTAAACATGGTAAAAAAAAAAAAGTGTTCATTAGTGAAAGTAAGAGCTTTTCCATACACACACACACACACACACACACACACACACAATGTGATGGGAACTAACACGATTGGGACTAAACAGCTGTGTGTCCTTAAGAAAACCACTTGTTGGTGAGAATAATCAGAAAAAAGACATCAATTTGTGAGGGATTATAAAAACTGGACTTTGGAGCAATAGAAAAAGGGTCATGTGATCTGATGAGTCCAGATCGAGTCCTATTCCAGAGTGATCAGGGTAAGAAGGGAAGAGTATGAAGCGATGCACCCATCATGCATAGTGTCCACATGTACAAGCCTCTGGAGACGGTGTTATGATCTGGTGTTGCTTCAGTCGTTCAGGTCTAGACTCAGCAACGTTATGTGGCAATAAAATCCAAAAAGTCAGCCGACGACCTGAATGTACTGAATGACCAGGGTATCACACTTATGGAACGGGAATACTCAAATTGTGTAGAGAGAAATAATTTTCACACATGAACTGGACACAACATTGTGTCCTGTAATCAACGATAAAGGTTATGGAATAAAATAAGTTGTGTAGTATGTCTGTTAAAAGGTGTGACCCTGATTCTCTCGCATGTTCCTGCATTCTGTTTTAGGAACAGCGGGGGGCGCATGTGGAGACCGAGCCTCTGTGTGTGCTGGATTTCTATGTGACCGAGAGCTTGCAGAGACACGGATACGGGCTGGAGTTGTTCCACTTCATGCTGGAAGTCAGTCCGCTGTACTACAAATAAACAAAGTGTAGTAATGCCTAAGTAATTACTCTCTAGTAATACAGTGGTTTATTTAGTGATGCGCTTGTACGTGACATGCTTTCTTGAGCGGCTTCCTTCAGAGAAATGTATCGTCGGAGTCACTCTGCTGGTTTAAGTATTTCAGAAACTGTTGATCTCTTTTCACACTTAAAAAAAGAAAAAGCATTCGTTACAACCCTGGTGATCAGAAAAGCATCTCTCGGTAAACAGCATGTTGAAGCTTCTACAATAGTAGAAGACCACACATCAGGGTTCAAGCCAAGCCAAGAGCATGAATCTGGTGACTAGTATTTTCCTAGTCCCTCTTATTGTTTGATTAGAGTCAGGGGTTCCCAATAAAGTGGACAGTCCATGTATGTTAGTATATCATAAACATTTAACATGCTATTAATGGCTGGATCAGTGCATAAAGACGCGATATTTCATAATTTTCACCAACCAGGGGTATTAGTGGCTCTGTGGTGCTGTAGGTTTCTCACCTGCCAGGCAGAAAACCCGGGTTCGATTCCCATCTTATTAAATTAAAATGGGAGGGTTGTGTCAGGAAGGGCATCCAGCGTAACCCCTGTGCCAAATCGTGGCTCCTTGATGAGGGAGCAGCTGAAAGCCCAACATCATCTGGGTTTGACCATCTGGGTTTGATTTAAGCAACTTATGAGGAAAAAAGAAAAAATCCAAATTAAGGACTTCTTAACAAATGTTTTTCTATATATTGCTGTCATTTCAATATGTTCACTCACTCATGTCTTTCCTGTTTTTTTTTTTCTCGTTTTTTTTTCTGCCAGCACAAGAAGGTGGAGCCTGAGCAGATGGCTTATGACAGACCTTCCTCGAAATTCCTGGCCTTTCTAGAGAAACACTTTGAACTTAAACACAGCGTGCCTCAGGTACCTGCATTATCTTACCTGCCACACCACCTGTTATTTGAGATTCGTGGCCTTTACAGATGATCAACAAACCAACACTCCGCCCTTGCTTTAATCCTTCTCAGTACATATAGGAGCAGTGGGAAAACATACAGAGATGGAAAGCTAGAACGCTTTTTTTTTTTTTTTTTTGGCTTGTCTCTCACCCGACCAACCATGGCATGAAGATCTGTTTAAAAAACAACGAAGAAATGAGAGAGAAATATACAATAACTTTATTTCAGATAAGAACCGTTGTCATTTAAAATTCCCAGAGAAAAACATCTGGAAGTCATGACATAACTGTCATGACTTTTCTTTCTTGTTTAGTAGAATCGTTTCACTGCTCTTCCAAGTAGCTGGACGCGATAGAAAGGCACCAACGTGCCCAAGGTCACTGACCTCAAGCCTCCACACTCCTCGGATCTCAATCCGATTCAGCACCAATGGGATGCGCCAGACAAACAAGCCTGATCCTCGGAGACCCCACGCCACCAATTGCGCCAACTACCACAGCACAAACCCAGAGCTCCCCAGTGGAGCTTTATTTTTTTCATTTTTCCTCTTTTTTTCCGGATTTTCCCCCGATTTTCTCCCCTAATTTTAGTCGTGTCCAATTCCTCCCAGTCACTAGGGGATCCCCACATTAAGCTTCTGTCACCTGTTCGAGCCTCGAGTTGCCGCTGTTGGACCTTTGAGCGAGGTCCTTCACCCCCCAAGATGGAATCAGGAGTCGAGCTTGCAAACGTTGCCCGAGCACATAGACGGACCCATCCACATATCCTTGTTGAACATCATCCCATTCCGGATTTATTCCCACTTTACTGTTATCATGACCTCCACTCCTCTTTTCACTAGATTTTGAATAGTAGCTGTTGTGAAGTCAGGTCTGGTGGTGGGTCTGGGGTGTTCCAGTTCACCCCCCAAAGTTGTTCAGTGGGGTCGAGGTCATGGTTGTGTTCTTCAAGTCTTTATAGAACTTTGTGGAAGAAGTTTTATGGTCCATATTTTTGCACATTTTCCTATAGTACACGGCATACACGAACACCCTTATTAAAAGTTTGATAAACGATAATGATCAATGTGCTTTTGTTTGTCTCTTTTGTTTCCTGCATCAGGTGAATAACTTCGTGGTGTTTGATGGCTTCTTCAGGAACAGATCAGGTGAGATCACCACCATGTGCATGCTCGAGGGGATTTGGAATTGGAATTTGGATCATGTCCCCCACTTTTTATTTCCATTTATTCCTTCATTTGGCATTCAAATCTTACCAAAGTTTTTACTCAAGGCTATGAGATGTAAATTTTTTACTTTCCATCCATTCATCAGTTGTATAGAGGACTCGGTTGAGACACAATGGTTCTGTGCAAGCTGATAGATATTTATCTGCTTTTCATTGTTTTACCTCTTGTTTTTTTCTCGCCTCGTTATTTTTAGTAATGTAAATACGCGCAGCACTTTGAGATTACCTACCAGGTTGGCGTTATGGCAAAGCGTTAGGAAAGCGGTTTCCGATTACGTCGAAGCGCGCTCGGGTGGAAAAAAAAAAACTCGCCCAGCTCGTTTTCTGACATTTACAGGACGCTTGTGGGTGTACGAGTGGAGGTTGGGAATGGGAAGACCGACTCAAGGCATGTGGCATTAAGATTGAATTCCAGATTAGCAGAACCTGTGTTTGATTTTTTTTTTTTAATTACACAAAGGAAACAAGGCCTGAACAAGCCTGTACATGCGACAGGGTGTTACGTGACGCGCATTACCCCACGGCACGCAGTCAGGAACAATGAGGTGACGCTTTCTTCTCCACTGCAACCAACTAATATCTCAGAAAGTCCAACTTTCTGGTGAATGAAGGAATAAAACCGGTTGACATTTACAGAAGACTTCAAGCATGAGACTCTCAGTGAAACATTTTAAAGTGATTTTGAAAAACGATGGATAATTTGAGAACTGTACACACACACACACACACACACACACACACATCATTCAGCCAAACACCACTTGCACGTTACAGGAACTCAACTTGGAGTTATTGCCACATCGCCCATACAGTCCTGATCTCACTCCAAGCCATTTCCACATGTTTGGACCGTTTAAGGAGTTCCTGGGAGGCCAGGGTTTCAGACATGACACAGGTGGTCTGATCAGGCTCTGGCGTACTGAGGAAACTTCCTACCTTGGGAAAAAGTGCATTAGTGTAGCATAGAGAAATTGATGACGTTTAATGGCGTCTGATATAAAAAGGGATAACGCATCAGCTTGCCAGTTTGTGACTTTGCTTAATAATCTCGTATTTGTTTTATAATAACTAAATCCTATTTAAGATAAATTCACCTATTGTCACCTGTTAAGATCTACGATGTGTGCGTGTGTTTAGATGTGAAATGCTACTGATTTTATAGAATAAGGACACCAATGGGGGAACTGTTTCTCATGTCATGACGGCTCCCTGTTTGTTTTCGTCAACCTTCCAGGCGCTCCTTCCTCCCCTGTGACGGATCAGGGGATGTACGGATTTTTGTAAGAACGCTCACTTTTTTTACTCCCCTTCCCCCCCTTCAGCAGTCTTTTCCCTGTTGTATCATCGCAAAACCTTATCACACCTGAGGCATCTCGGTGTAAACACTCTCGCCGTCCCACATCACCCTTGCTGCTGCTGCTGCTGCTGCTTCTTTTTTTTCTTCTCTCTCTCTCTCTCTTCAAAAAAAAAAAAGAGAAACGCACTATATTGTATTGCAAAGAGAGTGCGATGATATGATATCCTGGCTTGCTCGCTGTTTTCTCCGCCTCAGGAAACAGCATCCACACCTCTGCTTGTGCGAATGCAGTCTGTCTCCCCCCCTCGAGGAAACATCCCCAACTCATAAAGCAAAAACCCTTAGAGCTTCCCAACAACAGCAAACCCAAAGAAAAGGAAGGGAAAAAAAGCGTACCGTGTGTGTATACATATATATTCATGAATGCTGAATGACAGCTTGCGGATATGCGCGCACACAAATCATGGACATGAATATACAGTATATGCATATAAATATTAATGAGCTGTCTTGTGTGGCTTTGTGTTTTAGACCCAGGCAAAGTGATCACACTGTTTTTTTTTTGTTTTTTTTTCTAACAGGATTGTTGTTGTTTTTTTGTTTTGCAGCGGCCCAGTTGAGAAAAGCTCCTCCAAAAAAGCCAGAGGGAGAGATCAAACCGTATTCGCTAATGGAGAGAGAGGGTGAGGGTACAATGTAAAACATGCCTATGAGGTCTGGCGTGACTTATTTATCCCGTTCGTTCAATGCGTGTGTGACGGGTGGTTTAAATTATTCATTTGATTAATTCTAAGCAGAAATATGGAAAAACAAATATTACAGACAGGAAAATAACCTGCGGCAGTGAGTGAACAGGCATTAATCAGAAAATAGAACGGAATAGAATAGAATATCTGTATGGAGCATTTGGCGTCTCCAACGAAATTAGGTGAGATACACGAATTACATTTTACACACTTTATACAGATAACGGAAGAGACAGTTACGCCCAAAAGAAGTTACATATATTGCACATAGAATGACAAAAATAGCGTGAAGTGTCATGACGTGAAGTGTCATGAAGTGTCATGAAGTGTCATGAAGTGTCATGATGTGAAGTGACGTGAAGTGTCGTGACGTGAAGTGTCGTGACGTGAAGTGTCGTGAAGTGAAGTGATGTGAAGTGTCGTGACGTGAAGTGTTGTGAAGTGTCGTGACGTGAAGTGTCATGACGTGAAGTGACGTGAAGTGTCGAAGTGTCATGACGTGAAGTGTCGTGAAGTGAAGTGACGTGAAGTGTCATGACGTGAAGTGTCATGACGTGTCATGACGTGAAGTGTTGTGAAGTGTCGTGAAGTGTCGTGACGTGAAGTGTCGTGACGTGAAGTGTCGTGACGTGAAGTGTCATGACGTGAAGTGAAGTGTCATGACGTGAAGTGAAGTGAAGTGACGTGAAGTGTCATGACGTGAAGTGTCATGACGTCATGACATGAAACATAGGCATGTCACAAAGTAAAAAACAATGTCTGGTTGGTATTATGAGTAATTTTAGCACACTACTTTAACCAGATTAAAAATGGCCTCTGCACACGTGCGTAAATACACACACACTCAAAAATACAATGACACACACTAAAATTTAAATAGAACTCGTACCTCTTTTGATTGACTGATTTTTCTATAAAATCGAAGTAAATTTTTTTTTTTTATTCCAGGACCTTACAGGTGTAATGTCTATCTTGGACAAAAAAAACAAACAAACATGAAAAGATAACAAATGGCTTAAACCAAGTAGAAGCAGTGTTTTCATGTTTCATGTTTTATGACATGACGTGTCCTGACATGAAACATAGTCATGTCACCAAGTGTCTGGTTGGTATTATGAGTAATTTTAATACACTACTTCAACCAGATTACTCGTACCTCTTTTGATTGACCGATTTTTCTATAAAATCGAAGTAAAAATTATTATTTTTTTAATTCCAGGACCTTAAAGGTAGAATGTCTATCTTGCAGTCTAAAACCGTGCATCTCAGCTCTATAGTCCTGGTAGTCCACTATCCTGCTGCATATTATAATCTTTTCCCTGCTCTACTACACACATTTCAATTAGGAAAATGCTGTTAATTAGTTAAATCAGTTGTACTGGGAGCACTAAAGAAAACACCAAACTGTGCGGGGCAGACGGTCCTGAGAACTGCTGATCTAAAATACTGATATAAAACAAAGAAACAAAACAAACAGAAAACTGATTTGCCTTTCAGTTATAAAAGCATCAAAGCATTAAATCATCGTTTCCTCTCTTGAGATCTTAAGATGAATCTCTTACTAACCTAACATATTCGGTTATATAATGAAATGCCACTTAAACATAACAATTTGGCTCATTAAATAATAAAGAACTTGCCATTGAGTAATTATTCTTGTAGTAGTTCCTCAGAAATTAGCGCTCCCTCAATAAACCCTGGTATTACGCCGTCACATCCATAATGACCCGTTATCCCCTTCTGAATCAGTGTGTGTCATATGTGCCCTCGATTTGTCATTACAGTACAGATTACTCACTGCTACTCAAGTCAGGAAGTACAATAGCATTAATGACGGCACTGTGTTCGAATTCGAAGTGTGTGCGGACTCTCAGACGTTTGCACTTTACACTTTACTATGTGTGCAATCACGTGACTCGTTGACGTCTGAGATCCGTCTGGAGGGCAGGAAGTGACAAACCGAATTAGAGAGAGGGGGGAAGGTCCATATTGTATGAAATTCCATATATTATATTCCTCTCACAGGCTTACACCATGAGCAGTATATATATATATATATATATGATTTGCTAACACACACACCCCTCTCACCTTTTCCCGAAGCTGTGAGAGAGGAGCAGAAGGCCCTCCCGTGGCCGTTCGTCCGCTCCACGGCCGTTCCTCAGTCCCCTCCTCTGGCGGCATCCTCCCCGTTCTCCCGCTCCCTGAGCGTGGGCTCGTCCCCCAGCCACACTCCTCGCCCGCAGCCTCACATTCCTCCGCACATGGCCGAGAACTGCAGGACAAAACGCACCAGGTACGAGCAGCAGCTCCTGTTCATTTTTCTTTTCTTTTTTTTTTACCTTTCCAAACACTTCTGATATCATACAGTACCAGTGCTCAGGTTGATTTACTGGATTCGGTGAAACATGCATGAAAAAAAAAAAAGCAAGATGTTATTTCCCTCTATATATTCATTATCATTTTTGCTAACTGCATACTGTAGCTAGCATACTACTAACCAGCTACCTGGCTGCTTAGCAAGACGAACAAATGCATTGAAGCTGCAGTACATTGTTCAAAATCAAAACGATGATCAAGACTAAAACCTGGCCGTTCTTCTACACCTAGTAATAAATACAGTGGAACCTCGGATTACGAGTATAATTCATTACGGAATCAGGCTCGTATTCCAAAACACTCGTAAACCAAATAGAATTTTCCCATAAGAAATAATGGGAAACTCAAATTATTCGTTCCACAGCCCAAAAACATAAATACATAAAAATAACTAATACAAAATATAAAGTAAAAATAAAACAAATTAACCTGCACTTTAACTTTAAAAAAAGTAAAAATAAATCCTGACAGATAAGTGTTTCCGTTCATGGGCGCAGGCGCTGTGTGTGTGTGTGTTTGGGTCTGTCGTTATGTGTGTGAGCGCACGTAATTTGACACCGTGCTGGTTCACAAACACACACACACACACACACACACACACACGCTAAAGGTGAGAGAGAGAGTGTGAACCGGCACGGTGTCAAATTATGCGCGCGCGCACACACTTAACGACAGGCTGAGGGAGAAAATGTGCGCACGGATTTTGATTATACCAGTAAGAGACGAGCACTAAGACCCGGCAGGGAAGACGATTACCCACAAGTCCCGCAGGGCAAGAGAGAGAAAAACCGTTGGCTCAGTTGTGATGACGTGAAGCTCGGCATCAAAACAAGAAGCGCATGCGTGATACATGATACTCGGTGCTCGTAAACCAAGACAGCGCTCGTTTTCCAAGTCAAAATGTATTAAAAATCTTTGCTCATCTTGCGGAACACTAAACCGCGTTACTCGTAATCCGAGGTTCCACTGTATACCAAAATTATTTGTCAACATAAAAATAAAAAAAACAGAAGTTTGTAATAAATAAAAAAGTCATACTTTTTAAAAATAAGGTAAAATTACAGCTTGCAATTTTTTTTTACCAAGCGCAAAATCCTGACGACTTCGTGACGCTTACCGACTGCTGACACTGGAGACTCCGTCCATAACATTAAATAAATATAACACCTCCCTATTACTTTTATTATTAGCCTTAGGTAACGTCTGCCAATCAAAAAACCTGTGCGAGTTGTTACTATAGCAACAAGAACATATTAGTGAAAGCACATTAATATAGACTCGCCTCGCACCTGGACGTACGCTCAGAGGAGCGGTTATTAAAAAATAATCAAGATGAGCCGATCAGAATTGAGTATACCACAAATGGACGCGTCCATCACTGTGTAATTGGCTCAATCTGGACTCATCAGATCACATGACCTTTTCAGTTGCTCCAATCTTTTTTTTTCCAGGCCTTTTTTAGTGAGTCTCACTAACAAGTGGTTTTCTTATGGCCACACAGATGTTAAGTCCCAATCCTGTAAGTCCTCATCACATTGTATGCGTATTTAACTACCCTTACTTTCAATACTAAACAGCTCTGGCTTTTACTGTTGTTGTTGTTGTTTTTTTTAACCATGCAAATTCCCCAAGTGTTTAAGTGTTGAAGCATTCTTGACCCAGTTCCAATAATTTCACATCTCCTTAGTTGTTTTCTTTGCTTGATGCAGCCCAATATTATTATTGCAACACCATTTATTATTATTATTTTTGGCCAGGCAGTGTATATCTGCAGTAGTTGGCAACCAAACTGAACTGAAAAGGAAATGACTTAAGAGTGCAGAGTCGCCGCTCCTGAAGTTTATTGTCATGTTGACTCATCCGTCATTTAAAGGTCACTTAACAAACTTCTGGTGAGCTGTAAAAAAAATCGCTGTTGGAACCCGGCCCGCCACTGATTCGGCCCGCAGTGGATGGAATTTCCTCTCATTAGTGTTTTGTTGCTTACAGCATTGCTCTTGCTCTTGGCACTTGCAGCGAAGAATCATTTTCTACTTACTTTCTAAACAGCTTCTCTTCCTCTCTCTTTTTTTTTCTACCTTCCACTTTCGTGTCCCTGTTTTGACAACCTCATTTTTGTGCATGATTCCCCTCCTTCGACCTCGCCCCCGTCCCTCAACCGCTTTCTCAACCTTTTCTTTCCATCTTACACAATGCTACATTCATTTCGGCTCATGTCTCTGCAGTTCTCTAAATAGATCTCAGCTCGGCTTCCGTTGACCTTTAAACTTTTAACGCAGGACTTTTACAAAGCTTGAAGATGGCTGCATTTTAAACCTTTTAGAGATTTAGTTGTTTTCTGATATTAAGGATGTGGGAATTGATGGAATTGTTCTTTTAGGGATGTGAAGCATGCAGACTTTGTTTTTTTCATAATATGGCAACGAACGAGAAAAGGAAGTGACTTGGAGTAGATAGGTTTTTGAAATTTTTCCTGTAATTCGTTTAAAAACAAGGAACAAAGACTGTTAGTGTAAAATCTCCCAGAAACAGAGGTTTATGTCTAGTAAATCCGTCCTGATCCTGTGGCCACTTCTTTTACTCTTAGCACTCCGATCTTCAATAAAAACAGTCCAAAAAAAAAAAAAATTTGTTTGGCTTCATAATTTTTTTCTTGAGTCGTAACCCGGTGTAAACTGTGCTCATGAAAAAAAAAAGAGATTCCGCTAAGTAGAATAAAGTTGGAGTTGAACATTACACGGTCATTGCATTCCTTATTCTTTTCTTCACTTATGATTATGTTCGTGACGTGTACAAGTTTGAGTTTTCTAATTATGTTCCTTTCCTTTTTTATTTTTATTTCTCGCCCCATCATAATTTCTTTTCCCATTTCCTTTATGGCACGCCCTCCTCCCCCCATTCCTTCATCCCCTGTCCTCCTCTGTGTGTGTGTGTGTGTGTGGCCATTTTCACATCACCTTTAGCGCTCAGGGTTTGGTTGCCAGAAACAACCTCTACAGTCGCCATGTGAACAGCAGAGGTCTCGGGCTTTTAATGACGGAACAGCTGAAGCTTCCAGGTAACGCGCCTTTTTCTTTTAAAGAGTGTGTGTGTGTGTGGGAAGAGCTAGTGTGGTCCAAACAGAACTCCATTTCCTAGGTATTTACTTGTTAGCAGTTGTTGTGTGTGTGTGCTTCCTCAGGGTTGACGCCAGTACTCAGTGAGAGGGTGTGTGACGCAGGAGAAAAGGCTGACGCACTGGGACACACGAACACACCACAAAGGTTGGCGTGAGAGTTTCAGTGTGACCGATTACCGAAATAGTGGAAGATCTCAGATTCCTGTATTCAGTTCCAATATGTACATTTCTTTTTTCATATCATCATCATCTCTCTCTGTAGTACACATCACCAGGGCTCGTCTGTGTTCCTTCCACCGCTCCCGGCTGTTATCAGGCAGCAGGCCTCAGACCAGGAGGCCCGAAATGACGCGAGCGGCGCGCCGGCTACCGGGACAGCACCGAATCCGAGGCACGGGGAACGAGCGGAGAGAGACGGCTGGTCCTGGATGGTGGGCGAAAGGCGATGCACGGCTCAGTGGGTCAGACAGAAACACGAGTTCCGCAGCACGCGGCCGTGGTGACGCCAGCGTGAAAAAGAAGAAAAGGAAAAAAGAGAAGCTGGACGGAGATCAGAGACGAGAAGGGGGAAATCGAGGACATGCAAGGCGGCGGGGGGAGGGACGAAGCAAAACAAAGCAGGGATAAGAAAAGCACAAGACGAAAGAGCTTCCTGTAGAAAGCTGGATAAGAAGCCATAAATCAGACGAGATCGAGCAATTTGGCAGCTAGAGGTTTCGTAGCCATGTGTTAAACGCCTCCATTTTTGTAACTATTTAAAGCAGTATTATGTCAAATCAGGGATTTTTTTTTCTATTTCAAAATAAACTAAAATCAAATGGATCCACTGGAGCAACTTTATTGTTATTTTTGTGTGTGTGTGTGTTTTTTTTTCTCCTTCTCACCAACACTACTTACTGTGAATTCACAGAAAACGTGACAAAATCAGATCTTTATAGGGTAAAGACAGGGTAATTCAAACATCCTAAACAACATTTTTAGAGTTCTACAGACAAGGAAAAGAAAACTCTCAGGGCTTGTTAAGCAACCATTAAGTTCGGCACTCGACAAATCCAATGTACTTGTTGAAAAGCCTAAATGACCGAGTCAGAGATTTGGGATTTGCAGTTAATGCAGCGAATTCCATCAACAATTACAGCACTTGTACAACTGGGAAATCCTTGAAAGCCAATCTTGCTCTCTATAACATTTCACTTGAGTATCTGCCCGCACTAATGGAGGCAAGGACATTAAAAAAGAAGAAAAGGAAAAAACAAAAAAACAATCTGTGCTGCTCTGTTTTGACTGTGGTCCATTAAAAGAAACCCAAAGAAATCAACAACAAAAAACAAACTGAATTTTTTTTTTTTGCAACTAATGGAGACGAATCATAAACAATAAAACATGTTGTGACGTGTTTACTGGAGGTATCAGACACGATATATAAAACAGGATTTATTTCTAAACAGCCCAAACCTATGGAGACATAAACAACAGAACAGTGGAATTCTATACACGATTGCCAAAAGCGCGCTCGTTGAATCAGGTAGGAAGGAATTCCTGTGGGGGAAAATGTCACAATATTCCCGTCCTGCCGGTGCGGTGACCCTTTGCGAGGAGGCCGGTCTCGCCTGACGAGCTGTTGCTTTGTGTAAACATGCCGTTTTGCTCGCTGAAGCAGGACGGGAGTGAACCGAGCGACTTGGGTAATGATTACAAGCGAGTGCGCACTTCACCTACCCTAAGATTGCCCGTGTGAGCCGGACATCGACGTACTACAGTGTAAAGAAGACCTCAGTGCCTTTTTTTTTGTTTTGTTTAGTTTTTTTTAACATAAAGTCCATTCTTTTAAACCACTCTACTATTATTTCCAACAATATATTAAGCAGGAAAGATGATTTGCTCATTCTATCATCGTTAAATCTTTTAATAATTATGACATTCACAATCGCGCGCTGTCCGTGCCTGCCCTTTTTTCAGGCGTTCCCGTGTCCAGCGGTCCATTAAATGCCCTCGGTTAAGGATGTCTCCTTGACCGACATGTTCCTCAGTGAGCGTCCTGTAGGAGTGTGAGGTAGAAGTTGGACTGCAGGAAGCGGGGGTAACAGTCAAATTCCAGTAGGGCACGGATGCGTTTCTGAGCATGGCACAGGGAAGTGTGCGAGGGAGCTTTCAGCAACTGCAGCGTCAAGTCCCGGGTCTTACTGTCCAGATTTACCTGAGAAAAAAAATAAATAAATAAAAGAGACTGATATTAAGAAAAACAAATACTGTGAGGCGAGCAGAAGGCGGCTACTTTACAGCTCCGTATATAAAACTAGGGACAGGAATCACTACAGACCTGCTGATACGATATCATCACGATACCTAGGTGCCGGTTTAGTTTGTATAGTGATTTTATCATAACCAGTGTTGGGGGACTTTACTTTTTAAAGTAACTAATTACATTACAAAATTATGGTCATTAAAATTTAATCAGTTACATTACAGCGTTACTTTCTGATAAAAGTAACTAGTTTGAGTACTTTTCCATTGCAGAAAATTTAAAGTCCTTTGTGATTCCTCATGCATGTTGCTTTAGTCAAGACCTTTATAGTTATTCTACCATCGCGAAGTTTGGCCCATAATCTGTTAACTACTAATACCCCTATCTCACCTACGCGGTTTCGCGCGGTGGCCATAAGTA
>JAQMYK010000021.1:6957026-6974040 GCA_030014345.1 Clarias buthupogon
TGCCATCTCCACATCATTGCATTCAGTTTTTATTCACAATTTGTTTAGTGTCCCAACTTTTTGGGAATCCGGTTTGTAGTCTTAAGGTGTGGTGGTAATCCAAAGCATTCATATATCAAAGTGAATTCCCCCATAAGAAATAACGGAAACTCAGATGATTCGTTTCACAATACAAAAATATTCATATAAAAGTAATTAATATAAAACAAATTAACCTGCACTTTACCTTTGAATAGAATCATAAATGGTGTGAGGGAGACAAGAGAGAGGAGGAGGGATTAATGTATTTGTGTTACGTTCACACACACACACACACGGAATCACTGCTGTGTGGCTCACTGGAATTTCTTTTCCTTTTGTGTGACTTTTTGAAGGAACCTCTCTACACAAGCTTTTGCCTCCTTTTGAGGATTTCGCAAAAATGTGACGTCTCTTACACAAAATAAAAAAAAATGCTTTACACACGTGCGCACACACATGGTTACAATGTTATCGTAAACAGTACACGTGCGCACGGATGTTGACTATACGAGTGACGCACACACACCGAGACAGATCATGGGAGATGATTACTCACAATCCCTCAGCGCGCGTGAGAGAGAAGAAGGTCAGTTAGTGATCACGTGACGCTCGGCAGAAAAAACCTCGCTTGTTTTTTATTTTTAAAGTAAATTTTTGCTCGTCTTGCAAAACACTCGCAATCCAAGGTTTTAGCAATTGCCACACAAATTGTGATATATGATTAAACGGATTATTTTAATATTTTTTTCCAATATAAAAACACACAATATTGGTCAGAGGCAAACTAAAATTAAACTAAACTAAATTTAATAAGTTTAATATTTAGTTTATATTTAAAATTGTCTTGACTAGTTTGGGAATTTGTGCCTAATGTCATGTTCACACCATTTGCAGAAACTGAATCAGATAAAAAAAGAATTTGTACTTATGATCAGTTTGTTGTCGGGTTTAGTTCTGAGAACAAATAAAGCGTTCCCTATGAGATGACGAGCTCCAGTTCTGACGACTGACCGGGAGTCTCACCTCTCTAGCTGGAAACGCTTTCTTTCTCATGTCAATCATAGTGACAAGGCATGAGCAATAGCTTTTTGACCATAACGCAATTCTGTCAAACATCCATGTAGATTAGTTTTGGAAGTGAAAGTATGTGTTAAGAACAGGCAGGTGAACAAACTGGGGAGAAAAACGGGGGGGCGACTGAGGGTTAAAAAAAGATTTACCACAAAACTCTTGTCCTGACGTTCAGTGTACAAAGTTTGCGGGGGCGTCTTCAAGTTACGTGGAATACTTTTCCAGAGTTGTTTCAAGTGTATTAGAAAGACAAGTAGGAAGAGTGTAGTTGTTATCACATCCTCGGCCTTGTGAGAGTAACCGTGTGCTATCTATATCTAGTCTGTGTGTCTGAGAAAGACAATATTTGTAAAACGGAATCAACTACAGAATAAGGCAAAAACCCACCAGATTAAGAATGAAAAAACTGGTAAACCAGAATAAATCTGAATTTAAGACAAAATATACATACTTAAGGCTTATTATTATTATTTTCCATTGAATGTAGTTTATTATGTATGAATATGTAATAAAAATGTTTTTTTTGTTGTTAATGAATTGTATTTATAACACATCAAATGCAAAAAAAATTTAGGAGGTAACCCTTTGCTGTTTCTTTATAATCATACAGGTGCGACACACTAAACTATTTACACATCGTCATTCTGTGTTGTAGGAGCGAATTACTTGCTATGTTTGTTTAGAAATAATAATTATTTCAGATGACAGATACACGCTGCTCGGTAACAAAGTAGCGTTTTCACTTCATTTCATTTATAGCTTAATTTAAGTTATATGTATTTGAAGTTTTTTTTGTATTGTTTAAGTGCTGAGCTTGGGTTTTAAGTGAGAAAACTAATGTTATAAGGAACGGGCTACATTTTATTAATCATTTAATTTAATTAATCTGTTTTTAAATTTTAAATTGTAAAAAAATCAGGGGAAAAATGTAATATCGCATCGGGATATTTATAAAATCGTCATAGTTACTGTATAGAATTGCAATTTTTAATAAAAACCTGGATATTGTGATATCATCGTATCAGGTGGTGACTGGTGATTCCCCGCCCCCCTATTGAACACTGATTTCTGATTGGCCAGAATGTTTGGATTAATTTCCCCTAACAGCATTTGTTCAACATTTACGGTTGCTATAGTAACACACGCAAAAAATGAGTTGAGACAGTGAATTAAGTCGATAGAGAGGGAGTTTTCACGAGAAGTGTGTCGAATATGATATGAATCATGCAGACAGACCTCACGAGGTGCTCCGGGCTGAATGTAGGTGGCGGTGATCTCCTTGGCGCGTCGTCCCAGGCTGAAGGTGTTGGACGACTGTCTGTACTGCTCGCAGGCCAAGTAGAACTGCAGGTTCTCCTCGCTGAACTCTGAGCGGAGGAATGCGCCGAACACAGATGTGGCCACTGAGAGAGAGAGAGAGAGAGAGAGAGAGAGAGAACGGGTTAATGTCTAAAGTCTGCTATCACAAAACAGTCTCAGGGGACATGAGAGGCGGCGAAGGGGGTGGGGGGTGTCGGGCGCAGAAGAGAAGAGACACAGATGGGACGTTCACACAGTGCGTGCGCACACACACACACAAGTTTTAAAAACACTGTAAACCAAACATCTGACATTTTCCGTTATGTTTACAATTTGTCCTCGCGCTGCGGATTGCTGCATCTTTTCAAGGAAAAGAAACTGGGGTGGAGAAAGGAAAGGGGTGGACGGTGTTACAGTGCGATGCAGATGTTACAACATACAGCAGTGAGTTTGTCACATTCGGTAACTGTATGATCTGGGAACCGCTACCACAAGCACAACACATGGAATAATAAGTCTTTGTGGTCGGTTATAAATCAACAGAATATTACTGGACGCGTCGAAATAAATTAGCACTAAATGGAAACTTATTTTACAGATAATGGGATCCCTGGGGAGGGCTGCAGGGGGGGGGGGGGCATGCGCTACGTGATATCCTGCCAGATGAATCCAAAGTGAAATTGCAGATGGCAGTTCTTTCACAAAGATGGAGGGGAAAAAAAACAAACAAAAATAAACTGTTCTTTGAATTTTTTTTTATTGGGTGCCGGGCTTATCTGCGAACTAATCAAGAAAGTACGTTGTAAGTTGTAAAACCTGACAGGAGAGAACTTCTTGTGCCTGGAAATACCACTTAATTGGTGTGACACTGGGTCACACGGCTGTGTGCTAAAAATAAAAGACTTCCTGTACACCTGGACATTTATTTATGCAACAATTCAAATCGGTGAATCGTGTAGAATTGAAGCAACACGTAAATAAAAATCATGCAGATAGTCATGAGGGTCAAGAGCTTCGTGTCGGAATGTGAAACAGGAAAATGGTCAAAGACTGGTTCAACCTGACAATCCTAACTCGCTCATCGTCATAACTCATACTTTGGACAGAAAGGCTTCTCGGAATACACAGCACGTCAAGCCGTGAAGTGGCAGAAGAACAGGAAGCTGAAAAATTTGAAAAATGTTCTTGAAAATCAGTGGGTCCGAATTTCACATCAGCAGTATGAACGCATGGATTTATCCTGCCTTCATAGTCCAGGCTGTTGCTCCTGGTGAGAGTAGTGGTGGTGGTGTAATGGTCTAGGGAATGACGTTTTCTTGTTCTTCTCTTAATATCACTCGCAAGCCACAGCTAAGTATCTAAGTGTTGCACAGATAATGCATCAATAATGGCTACTTCCCGCAATAATAAGATGCATTAGGTGCGTGTACATGACCGCTAATACTCCACTAATGATCCGAATAATGGCTTAATTGGAAATAAAAAAATTAATGCATCATGTTAACACCTCAGTCTGACCCGATCGGAATGGATTTTCAATCATAATGAGAGGACGGTTTAAACTTTTGATTAATCCGTTCATTGGGTAAATATTAACCATGTCAACATTTGATCTGATCATTTCTCTCTTTTCAGAATAAATATATTCTTTCAGCCCAGTATTTCACTCCCACTCAAGAGAGGGAAACTTTTCTTCCATTCCTAATCAAGAGAACAACTCGCTCTCTCACATGTCTTTAAGGTTCATCCGCTGGAAATCTGGGCACTGAATGGCTCAACATTTTATACGTAATAAATCATCTAGCCAATCAGGGATGAGAGACTGAATTCTTGTAAGCAATCTTAACATAACATAAAATGTAGACTCGTTGGGATTCGTCTAAAAAGATGGGAAGACTAACCTAACCTCAACATTTAGAGGGGAAAAAAAAAAAAAGGAAAAAAAAAAGATCATTAAAATAGTTTTATATTTAACCGTTTCCCAGCAGGCAGAACCACGTTATATAATTATATTCCGATTAAATTCTTCAGGCATGTAAAATCACGTCTTATCAGATCAGCATCCATGTAAACAGTTGAGTTGCAATCGGACTCAACAACAACAAAAAAAAACCTAGTTCATTCAAATGTCGCTATTGTTGCAGAAGTCGACACAAACTGGTTCCTCGAACATGACAATGAGTTCAGCGAACCTTACTGGTCTCCCAAGTAACCGTCTCTGAATCCAACACAGCACCACTGGAATGTTACAAAACAGGAGAGACGTATAGCAGACAAATTTGGCGAAGAGAGATTCCCGACACCTCGCAGATTCCATGCCATGATGAAAAAAATAAATGAATTAAAAAACGTGGTGTTGATAGCAAAGTGATTGTTACAGGTTTATGGTGTAAGGTTAAAATCTTTGGCATGTTTTTTTTTTTCCCACTCCCCTGCCGAAGCCCTTCAGGCTTCCAAAAGCAGTTGTACTCGATCCGTTTCCGAGCATAACTCGTCAAGCAAGCAGAAGAGCTACGCAAGCCCATCTCTCTTGTCATAGGAAGCTGGAAATTAATTTGACTAATTAGTAGAAGCACTGTCGCATGGTTCACCTCTGCTGTTGAGAATGACATCGAGCGAATCGGCCCATCTCTCCAGCTCCGCCCTGCTCAGTCGGGTCTTTGCGTGTCCCACCTGACTCCACTGCTTCGTGAAGCGGGATCGCCGCTGTTTGGCGCTAGGAACAAACGAGAAAACCGGCTGATGAATTATTTTGGGCAATAAAAAATAACAGCAAAATGAATAAGGGTGGGAGAAAAAAGAAACGAGCTGAGAATGAAACAAAAAAAAAAAAAAGGAAACTAAGGAATCAAAGGACAACACTGAGTAAGACACAAACTAGATCAGAGTCCTATTTCGAATGGATCCCAGCCAACATCCACACCCACATATACAAGTAAGCAGATAGCAGAATGTTTACACTGCATTAAGAACGACATGACTAAACCTACCGTCATTACGCATTTGTGATTCGTGATCTTGAACTGATCCTACCTGCTGTCCTGATCTCTGTGCTCCTGGACTGGGATATTAGGATTACAAGCGTGCGGGCTCTACAGAGACAGAGAAAGAATAAGAAATAAGTGATTTTTTTTTTAGACAAAAGCTAATCAGGTCAAATTTCTTCAGTTCTTTTTTTTTTCTTTCCCCCAGAGGGGACTAGATTCAAGTAGCCATTACGCAACACTGGAGCGTCATTAGCGTCATGGAGAAAGTAGGACATGAGAACAGGAAAGGCATTAACGTGCGTTAAACAGAAATGAAGAGTCCTCGACGTGGCCTTTGAATTGTTTGCTCTAGGCTTGATTTGGTCCTCAGTTGAATCCATCTCGTCAGCGCTGTGTCAACATAATAAATGAAGTGGCGGCACGTACGAGTGCTCTTAAACATAGCTTTAAATCTGAAAGAATTTCTCAGTGGGGAAGAAAAAAAAAGCAGAAGAGAGAGAGAGAGAGAGAGGATGATGCAAGTGCAATCCAAGTAAGACTGGAAAGTTGACAAACACCTGAGATTGAGCAACACTTAAACCGAGTGTGTCGTGCTTACACTTGTGTCAGGCCATTTAGAATGACGAAACATGCAACGTTCTTACCGCCTGAGCGTCAAATCAATGAAAGAGGAAATGTCATAACAGGATTCCCTAAAGATTTGCACTTCTTCAAAGCCTTTTTGAAGTCCCCTTTCCTTTATGTGAATAATCTCAGCATCTAAAAAAGCTGTAGCAACTATACCGACTATCCTGTGCACGTCCCATGAGTCTTCACAACTCACAATGGATTGATAGGGAAAATCCTTTCAACACAGTACTGTTTGTCTTCCGCTTCTTCCCTGTATACTGTAATGATTTATAAATCCCACTATCCGCTTTCACCTAGAGGAGCATGGATTTCCTTTTGAATTCTCTCAAGGTTTCTTCCTCATGAGGTCTCAGGGGGTTATCTGGCTTGCTCTAATTGTTCATTTAACTAAAAAAAAAAAACTAACATGGATGAAGCCTACATTAAGATTAGGATTCATTTATTTGACACATCCAGAGGTGGGAAAACTGCACAAATCTGCTTCTTGAGTAAATGTAGAGGGCGAATATTATTCAAGTAAAAGTTCTCCATTTACATGTACACTTGAGGAAAAGTAAGAAAAGAAGAAAAAAAAAAAGTCACCTTCAAATGTACTGTACTTTAATAAAAGTGAATGTACTCCGTTATCTTTAACTTCTTGTCACCCATACCTTATAACACAGTGACATTTTTTTTGACCCTTGCTCAAGGGCTCAACAATGGCAGCTTTGGTGGTACTGGGATATAAACCCAGTACCTTCTGATCAGCAAACCCAGAGCCTTAACCGTGTGAGCCAACACTGCCCAATCTCAGCCACCCCTGATGGGACTCGAACCCACAATCCACAGGCCACTACGGCTTCTGTATGTTGATCAAGATTTGGAAATCTATACATTTCTGAGCCCCTCTTACCTGACCAAACAGACTCTTCAGGTGTAATTTAGCAGACGACAGTTTGGACCGGACATGGCGCCGATTCTGGGGTGTCTGGTGCGAGCCCGAGTTGAGGCCAGGCGGATTAACCGCGGACATGGACGATAGAGACGGCACGTCGTCCTTGTCTACACTCTCACCGCTGCTCAGGGCATTCGGTGCCAGCTGACTGTCACTATATGCCTTGAAGCTCTCGTTAAGATTGGTGACTTTGAGCAGCTCAGGTGACAGGTCCAGCTCGTTAATATCCTCCACGCAAAAGCTCAGCTCTCTGGTGAGCTCCTTCACCTTTGTGCTCACGGAGACCTGCGGTGCGGCCGGCATGGACAGGAGAGGCGTCGCTCCGTGGTCCGCTTGGTTGACAATGCGTGGCAGGTTCTTGTACGTGCCGGGTCCGTCCTCTTCCTCATGGAAGTCGTCTTTCTCAGTCGCATTCTTCCAGGGGAAGATGTCCAGGCACAGGAGGGATCCTTCTGAACTGAAGCGCCGCATGACTACGTGTTCTGTGAGGGAGATCGAGAAAGATTGCGATTTTAAGGAAATACCAGAGGGTCTGGATGAAATTAGGCAACGATAACAAATTGAGGTTATGAAGTAGGTTCCTCATAGACGGTTTTGTAATCTTGGAAAACGAGCTCGAGGCTCAAAGGGAAATTACTTTAAATATCTAATGCTTTTCCTTTCACTTATTTGACACAGAGCCTCAGATGATAGGCTGAATGTTGGGTGTTTACACGTTTTCAGTGCAGTTAAAATTCATGCTAGCTTCACACACACACACTTTACACACTTTCCACCTGACAAGTGTTTGCACTTGTTTCATCCTGGAAATATCTTTACAGGAAATATTCAGCATTTCAGGGAAGCCCCTTAACACATAAGACTACAAAAAATTAAATAAAACCATAAAACTAACTTAAAAGGAAGTTCAATGTTTATATATACAACAAGATAGAATATATTAATGAGAAATATTTTTCATAAACAATACCTTAGGGTGACTCCAGGCTTCTTCTCCACATGTTAAGTTCTCTCGTTAAGTGCTGGACGCCTTTCTTCCTCACACACACACACACACACACACCGAGAGAGAGAGAGAGAGAGAGAGAGGGAGAGTCTTTCACAACTTCCTCAGTCAGTTTTTAAAACGATACTTTGTTTCCAGAACGCTACAACTGTAACCCCGACGCTCCAGTAACGGCTAACCTGTAGCTCTCAGAAGGCGCACGTTCACGTTCTCCTCGCGCAGTGTTTCTCGTGCATTAAAAACAGCCACGCCCTCTCGACTCCAGGCCACGCCCCACCGCCTACTCACTAACCCACTGCCTGGCCAGTCGCGACCTGTCGGCGTTCCGAGGTGAGCGCGCGACTGACGTCGTGTGTGTGTGTGTGTGTGTGTTTTTTTGTACGCTTCATACTTCTCACGCTTCCTTAGCAACACGCGCGCGCACGGTTACCGCTTATCACCGCTTATCACCGCAACCCCGAGGACGAGGACGAGTTCTTCCACATTTCAGTCATGTTCGGGAATCACAATCCTTTATCTGATGCAACTCCGGCAGGAGAGAACTTTATTATTTTTTACATTCACCTTCAGGTTGTGTTTTCAACCATTAACCCACTTAACATTTAAGTTTAACATTAGTTTCACATATAGGCTACGTATATAAGTCTAATTAATTAATCATTCATAAAAAAAAACTTATTGTTTAAACTTTATTGAACTTTCTTCCAAAAAAGAAACTGAAATCATGTTTATTAAAAACAAACAAACAAACCCTGCAAGTACTTTTGACCATTACGTCACTGACACGCCCATTATTCTACTCCAACCCATCCAGCTAGGAATCAGTGGAGGCCAACTGCAATTACCATTTTGTATTTATTCCCATTGGAAGGACCTCTTGTCCACACTATGAGCAATTTGGGAACACCCTGTTGGTCTAATCTACTTGTCCTTGGTCTATGGGAGGAAACCGGAGAACCCGGATGAAACCCACCAAGCACATGCAAACCCTGGAGGTGCAATGTGCAAGGTGACTGCTAACCACTATGCCGGTATTAAACCACTATTGTATTTAATATAACATTCTGGATGTTTGTTTTTCTCTAATAAACCTCTTACCTATTTTAATAATTATTTATCTTTAGTAATGTTTGTTCTTTTTTACATTACAATATATTTTTTCATTGTTATTATTCATTATCTTCTTCTTCAATGCTAATAATATAAGAAATGGCTCTTCATTGCTTAACACACATTTATATACAGAGTAAGACAAAAACATGTATTCACACTATTATTATTACCTTAATATTATCATATATATATATATATATAACATAAAAAGTATGTTTTTTTTCCTGAAGTGGACATTAATTTTTTTGACTGACTAGAGATATAAAGGTGCATCTCAATAAATTCACATGTGAAAAGTTTATTTAATTTTAGTGAAACTCATATATTATATAGATTCATTACACACAGACGGATGTATTTCAAGAGTTTATTTCTTTTAATTTTGATGATTATGGCTTACAGATAATGAAAACCCAAAATTCAGTGTCTCAGAAAATTTGAATATTGTAAAAAAAAAAAAGAAAAAAAAGAAGAAATTCAATATTGGAGACTTATGATGTCACACTAATGAACCCAAACACCTGCAAAGGTTTCCTGAGCCTTTAATTGGTCTCTCAGTCTGGTTCAGTAGACTACATAATCATGGGGAAGACTGCTGACTTGACAGTTGTCCAGAAGACGATCATTGACACCCTGCATATGGAGGATAAGACACAAGCAACAGTCTGGAGAGGATTCAGGAAAGGAAGCCCGCTGAAGAATTTGGGAGAGATTCACAAGCAGCTGGAGTCAGTCATCTCACTCACTCATCGTCTATGCAGGCAATTAACCTAATCTGCATGTCTGTGGACTGTGGGAGGAAACCGGAGTACATGGAGGAAACTCACCAAGCACAGGGGAGAACATGCAAACTCCACGCACACAGACCCGAAGTGGGAATTGAACTCGAACCCTGGAGGTGTTAACCATAATGCCACCGTGCTTCCTAATCCTCTTTAATGTGCAGCTTTTCAGATTCCCACCTGACTGCACTATTCTAAACAGTGTATTATATATACAGTATATTATACATACTTACATAACCCTTTGCGATTTTTAATTTTAATCTAGCCTTAATATTCCTCTTCATCTTTTTTGCTTGTATGTTGTTGTATCTGAATAATAAAAATTTTGGGTTATTATAACATCAATGCAAATAAGGAGTGGCCTTTTAAAAAATTATTTACTCTGGTGCTACAGAATTAGACCAGCAGAGGGCGCGACAGACCAGTTTTAAGAAATCCTTTAAAAAATATATAATAATAATAATAATAATAATAATAATAAAGTAATGGCCATTTAAATAAAATAAATAAAGAAATAAATAAAGAAATAAAGAAATGGGAAGAAGATTAAGAATCAGAACAATGATTGAAATAATAGTGAGACAAGCTAAAAGAAGACTAGGACAGTAGTATTGATTTTAAAAAAAAGAAAAAAAAAGCTGCCTCTTAAAGGAATTGTAAGAGGCAGCTGTGGTTTAAAAGTGCACACAGCAATGCATGTCATTAGATCTGGGGAAAAAGCTGCTCCTCAGGCTGTTTGTCCGGATATCCTTACCACAACTGAACAAGTGATTTAAAGACAAATCTCTGTGTACTCATTATATCTTGCCACTGTTTGTTCAGTGGTTGAGGTGTGACTGCATTCCACAGAGAGGACGCCAGCAGGTGCATATAGTGAAAAAGAAATGGCGAAAGGAAAGATTTATTTAACCTTGTCATTATTCTGGAATATATTCTACACCTTTTAGTAAATCATATTTCAGTGATTCTACCCGTTAGCTTCTCACTTTCCATTTACAGTTCCAGCTGAATGAGCTGTGCACTTTCCCTGATTGGACTTTTTTTTTCTTTCTTTCCCCCAATGCCTTCAATCTGCATGCAAATACGGACTGCGGCTGACTTCATAACGAGCTCAGTCAGGTCTCCAAGAGGACTCCTGAAGTTTCATTTGACACTGAACAAAAAAAAATAAATAATAATAATAATCTGGGGAACATATATAGACCTGAGCAGAGAGTCAGAGGCTTGAATCCAGGTTATTGCACTGAGAATATAATTAGGTAATTAGACTAAGGTGAGTCTAACATATTGTTTTCATTTTCTTCCAAAGATCATGCATAATTACATTTTATTCAAGGCAATTTAGGACAAGGCAGCATTTGGTTTAGCAGTTGAGGGTGAAGAGCTCAGCTCGGGCTTAATTGCAATCCAGGCATTTGAGATCACGTAGGCTGTTGGAGATTATCCTGGGAACGCCGGATGTGAGGTGGGAATACACACTGGATGGGAAGGAATACAGTTCATCAGAGAGTGCCGTGCATGCACAGAATCACACCTAAGGGCATTTTTATGTACTTGATACACCTACCAGCGTGTTTGTCGTAGAAGAGAGGAAACTTGAAAACCCAGAGGGAACCTGGAGTTATTTAAAAAAAAAAAAAAAAAGGTAGTTCAATTAACAGCTTAATTAGTTTTCTTTATTTTCTTTAATTCCACACTTTTATCCAGAGGTAAGGGTTGGGTTAGAGGGTGAAACAGTGACACTTTGCCAGTCCTAGGAATTGAACTTATCAAAACAGTATCCAGTACATTGGATATGCATTATAGAGCTACGAGCTACATGAAATTTGCTTATTCAACTCAGGAGTCAGATTTTGGAGCTGCAAAATGTCAAAACAATTTATTTAAGTCATGCTTCAAAAAAAAAAAAAAGCTTTATACATGTTGAAAGGTCCTGTACAACTAGGTATTCTTGCATTTTTTTTTACACCACAGCTCAGTTGAATTCTTGATTCTGATTGGTCAGAGTATGTTGATTTATTTCCTATAACAGCAGATCTACCAGGCAATCAAATGACAGGTTTATATTAATGCACGTGCTTTTATCTATTCTCTACACAGGGTATCTGTATCACAAAAGAAATGTGTGTGAATTGTTGATATGAAATCTTTTGAAAAGATTTGGAATCTCCAGTATCAGTTTTTTTCTTCAAACATTTGTCAGTAAAGCTCATAACAGATAAGGTCAATGTATATATTTTATTAATTTTAACACTTTTTTTCTGTTATTCTAAATTCCAACCATCTAACACACAGTATGACCACAAATACCTCTTTATCCTGTGTACAGGGTTGTTGGGAGCCTGGAGTCTATTCCAGGAGACTTAGGGCACAAGGTGGGGTACACCCTGGACAGGGTTCTAGTCCATCGCAGGGTACACACAGTCATTCACACACTACGGACAATTTGGGAATGACAATTAGCCTAATCTGCATGGCCTTTGTACTGTGGGAGGAAACCGGAGAACCCGGAGGAAACCCACCAAGTACGGGGAGAACATGCAAACTCCATGCACACAGAGACGCGAATCAAACCTGGCCAGGAATCGAACCTGGACCCTGGAGGTGCAAGGTGAGATTACTCATTTCCATTATTTTTTTATACTGATGAATTGAATTGAAGCTGTGACTTTATGTTTTCAGAAGGAAGAACAAAAATCCTGATTACGGCTCAACGACTGTAAAGTTTAAAAGAGATAGAGAGATAATCTGCTAAGGAAATGACCATTTATAGCTGCTATAATGTAAGTGATAACAGGAACTCATCTCGTTTTACACAACAGAAAGAACTATTTAAACATAACCATAAACAGACAAATGTACAATGTTATTGTTGTTGATCTTTCGGCTGGTCCCTCATAAAGGGGTCGCCACATCGGATCAAGTATAAAAATGATGAATGTATTATACTATAATAATGTAATAATGTATAGATAAAGTGTACAATAAAACTGTGCTAAAACCTGTGCTGTGGTAGAAGGAAAAAAAAGCACTTTGGCATTTATTTGGGTGAACAGTGAACTTCGCACCAGGGCGTTTGAGGGTTTAGGTTTCTGATCAGGGGTTCGAGCCCCCTCATCACTGAGTCGCCACTGTTAGGTCCCTCAACCCCATGCAGTACCTCATGCAGTGCTGGTCGCAAGGCCAGATAGAAATGGGAGGGTTTTGACCGGATGAAAACCTGTGTCAGATGTGGCGACGCCTCGGATAAAAGGGACAAAAACCAAGAAAAAAACATAGTGGTGATAGTCACCCTGTCTTTGATTATTTTTCAAAATTAGCACTTCCAGTTCTGTTTTATTACCTAATTTCGGCGAATGTGAAATATGGTGATAATCAAATAAAAGATGTTAGAAAACTGTCTACTATTCTATAAGGGCTGCCACATGAAAGGTCTTTGTAAGATTTATCCAGTGTATATTGTTACTATTACTATTGGCACTAATCACATTTTTTTTGTTCTTTTACAAAAAAAATTGCACTTGTATTTCTCTACCTTTCTCTGAACCAAGCTGCTCCAGCCTGCCCACACGCGCGCACACACACACATACACGCACGCACACACGCACATGCACACACACAAATAGGCTAACCTAGTTTTTTTGTGTGTAAGTATGCCATAAGCACTTTCTGAGAGCGCTTTTGGGAAATGTCAAAACCAACAATAACAAAAGAACAGGTTGTCTGTTTGTCTTTTCAAATGCTTTCATTAAGTGTTGTACAGTTATTACGTTACCAAAAAAAAAAACCATTTATAAAGATCTTGACTCCTCTTGTGATGAACTGAATAGGGGACAAAAACGAAACCAGAACATGTCCAGTAGATGGATAATGAAAATGACAAACAAGAGCTGTTTTTTTAATTATTGTTTTTAGGTATGAGAGGTTTTAATTTTTCTAAAGGATTTTAATTACACTTTCAGGTCCTTGTCTTTTTTAGAAACTTGTAAAAAAAAAATCACCAAAATGATCAGCAGATCACATAAATAACTGTATTTCTATTTTTTATTTTTTTGGTTTAGCTTCTAAAGCTAAATCCTACATGTAGCGAATCGAGAATGCCTCCTACCTCCATGCACTTGTATGCTCTAAAATAATGGCACTCCATCCTTATATAACAGCTGTACTGAAGTGGTGCAAAAGCAGGCATAACTTTTTTTTATGATTTTATTTTATTAACTGACAATATACTCAAAGACAAAAGTTTAGACACACCTTTTAACTCCATTGTCCTTTCTGATCTTTATTTTTCTTGACATTATAAAACAATACTGCTAAATAATGATGCTTTTTTCACACAGTATTTATTTTTTGAGTTTTTACAGTATATGACACACCTTGTTCTGTCTCGAGTGCGGTTTGTTTTATGTATTGAATAGCTTATTTGTTTTCATATTTAATTTTATATATTTATTTTGATTTGATCTGGACAACTCAGTAAGATTAGAACTATTGAAATTAGAAATTAGTGCACTTTGTTTTTACAGTTTACACTTTACAATGTTAGGTATAAATAAAATATTCATTACGCATATGTACGTAATAGTACAGGATGTTTGTGCATTAATGACTTCATACCAAACTGTTTCAACTGTCAGCCTCAAGAAATCCTCTGTTCCCAGAGCCGTGTGGCTTTTCAAGAGCTCTCTACAGGGCCATGGGAATGTGGACTGGGCTTAAGGCTTAAGGCTTAAGGATCTTCTGCAATATACATCACAGTGCAACCTGCTCAACTCACTCATCTTTTAGCTCCAGGGTCTCCTCACTACTCTCACTATCACATATGCAAAAACCCAGTCGTCACTTTCATGCTGTTCTTTGCACAGTTATTACTGTCAGAGCTGTCACTTTGCCATAAATACAATTGCACATCAAAGGTTGCACTGCATTTCACTTAATTTCACTTATTAGTATTATTCATTTATGTCCATCCATCCATGCATCCATCTATCCATCCATCCATCCCAAGCCTGGAAAAAATGAGAGGATTATGTTATAAAGGGCTTCTGGCATAAGACCTCTGCCAAGTTGTGTGCAGATCATGCGACAAAGTGACAATAGAAATAGTAATAATTGTGCAAAGAACAGAATGTGTGACAAGTCATTAAGTCTAGGCATATTGGCATAATATCTAATACTGCATTAGTGGTAGGTTTCTAGCCTGACACGTGGAAGGACTGGATTCGCACACAAATCCCAAACCCGGATAAAATGGGAGGGTTGCATCAGGAAAGGCTTCGGGCATTAAACCTGTGCCAAGTATCACATGGTCTGCTGTGGCGAGCAGTCGAAAGACTAACAACATTAAATGCACAGATCAATCAGAGCTCAAATGCTAAATTATAAAAGCCCGAAACAGGATTAAACTAAAAGGGTGTTTGGCTGAAATGAGCCAAATGTTCTGGGGATTTTCAAAGGCGATTGGTGGGTTGGGTTCAACAGTTGTCATGGAGACTATGTTAAGTAGTACCTTTATATAGAGGAAGAGTTACTCTGCCAACATGTGCAATTTGAACCACCTATGTCACTCTCACTCATTGTCTATACCACTTTATCCTGTGTACAGAGTCAGGGGGGTCTGGAGTCTATCCCAGGGCACAAGGCGAGGTACACCCTGGACGGGGTGCCAATCCATCCATCACAAGGCATACACACATACTGTACACACACGCTCATTCATACATGAAGGGCAATTTGGGAACGCCAATTAATTTGGGAACCTAATCTGGATGTCTTTGTACTGTGGGAGGAAACCGGAGTAACCCGGAGGAAACCCACCAAGCACATGGAGGGAATCGAACCCGGACCCTGGAGGTGCAAGGCGACACTGCTAACCCACTGTACCACCCCAACTATGTCAGTCAATAATAATAATAATAATAATAATAATAATAATAATTGATGTTATGGTCACTTTTGCATTACTTTAGATCCAGCCCGTTTAGTATTTAGTGCACGCTCATTGAAGCGCGCTCTCTTCGGCGCATGCGCATTTCAAACGCTCGTCTCCTAGCAACCAAGAACTAACATTACTTCACACTGGATTGTGTTGACATCGTTTTCGTCCGTTGAGTGCGGAAGATGGACGAAATCATCCCGAAAGAGGACAAACCGCTGGCGTCTGTCTCTGTCTTCAGCTTCATACCGCCGAGACGCAACGAACCGAAGGAGATGAGATATTTTAACTCGACTCCTAAGGTGAGCAGACCGCAACAACAACAACAACAACAACAACAAACAAGTTGAGAAAAGTGGACATTTCCGAATGCCAGAGTTTCTCGTGTTTATGTGTGTTAAAGGCTCCGGAGAAGCACCTGTATGACGTCATACACAAGCGAGCTGAGGGGTATGATATGAAGTTACACCGGGATGACCGAGAGCACGCGAAGAGCCGCGGACTGAGCATGCACTCAGAGGTGACACACACACACACACACACACACACACACAGATACACATCATCCCTTTCTTATTTTACATTACTTAAAGTCATTTAAACCTCTGTTTAACAAAGTGCACAAAAGTGGAAGTGTGATTTCATCTCTATAAAGTCCCACAATGCATTGCACCAGGCTAGTGTCACTATATGGACAAAAGTATTTGGCTAAACCTGTTAATTATTGAATTTAGGTGTTTCTTTCTATCAGACACCTTATCCCCAATCTTAATGTTTCAGCTAGTGCTGGGAAGTCTGAATCATTTTAGTGACTCGGTTCTTTGAATCTCGTTCATCAAAATGAACGAATCATTTTCTGAATCATTTCGTTCTTTTCAGAAATAAATTAAAATGTAGCGTTTCCAATAAAAAGACCCCCAATACGTCTACATACAAAACTTTTGGCTATAGTTCCAGTTATGAAAATATTACAATGCAACTAAGGACATATTATAATAAACAGAATGAGTAGCTCACCTCTCATATTTTCCATTCTGAGTCATTTGTTCTTTTAAATCTATTGCACCGCATAGCGTCTATGTGAGTCATGTGACAAAAGAACAAACGACTCAGGACCGAAAAGACTCAAAGGTAACGACTCATTTCTGTTTCCTGTATACAAACCGGATTCCAAAAAAGTTGGGACACTAAACAAATTGTGAATAAAAACTGAATGCAATGATGTGGAGATG
>JAQMYK010000021.1:6974140-6988782 GCA_030014345.1 Clarias buthupogon
GAATCTATTGCACCGCATAGCGTCTATGGGAGTCACATGACAAAGGAACGAACGACTCGAGACTTGAAGACTCATTGCTGAGAATCGTTCAATTCTGTTTCCTGTGTACTGCACTGCATAGCGTCTATTGGAGTCACGTGACAACGGAACGAATGACTCGGGGCTCGAAGACTCACTAGCAGAATCTAGCTAACTACTCATTTCTGTTTCCTGTATATAACATACGGAGGTTTTTCGATGCCCAATAGAAAATGAATGAATCTCTCTCCGAGACGACTCATTCATCTGAGTCATGTTAAAGATTCGTTCAAAAAGAACAAATCATTCATGAACGACCCATCACTAGTTTCAGCATCTTGGACAATGCTGTGCTTCCAACAGTATGGGGAAGTCACTTTTTTCAATCCAACATCACTGTCGCCCACACATGACTCTCCCTGCACAAAGCAAGAACTATAAAGACATAGTTTGATGAGTTCATTGTGGAAGAACTTGACTGGCCCAAACATAGAGCCCTGACCTGACCTCAATCCTATCGAGCACCTTTGGGATGAACTGGAACTGGAGATTGCGAGCCAATTCTTCTTGTCCAACATACAGTGTCTGACCCCATAAATGCTCTACAGAATGAATGGCCGTGAATTCCCACGAAAACACATCAAAATCTTGTACAAGATTGGAAGGTCTTATAGCTCCATAGACTCCATATTGAAATAAATGTATTTGGATACAATGTTATTGCAGTTTTGGCCAAATAATTTTGTCTACATAGTGTATGTCAAGGCTTCAGATCATCCATAATGCATGCTGTCACATACAGCCTAGTCTTCTTTTTTCAGGTTTAATATGGTCAGCATGACAGAAAATTTTTTTTTCAGACTTTTACGTATTTTGCCAGATTATTATTCTCTGATACACAATGTTGCCGTTAACAAATATTTAATTACAAAACCACTACATAATCTTATTTTAGAACTTTCCATTTGGCAGATGCTGTTATTCAGAGCGACTTAAATAAGTGTTTTGAAGTTTCTGTCAATAGATATCTCCTTACACTGGCTCACTAGGTTACCAACTAGAAGAATCCTCAGTCATATAAGTAGCAACAGGGCAATGTCAGGGCTGACTAAAGCATAAATGAATGATACTAATATGTGAAATGAATTGAAATGCAGTGCAACCTAAACCACAAATAACCTTAAAGAACCACAAACAGCTGAAGGCTGATTTATCCTTTGTAAGAAAAGTTCTTAAAAAAAAAGAAAAGAAAAAGAAATCGTACAAAATTCACATGTACTGTAGTATATAATCAAAACAATTTTGACAAAAGATATTTTGCCATACATGTGTTTTTTTAACACACTTGTTTATTCCAAGAGGAACAGACTGACATCCAGGGACAAATGTACAAAGAGAAAGTCAGACAGATGGAGGAACAGGATGAGACACAGACACAAGGAGAGAAAGACAGACAGATGCAGGCGTACGAAGAGAGTGAGCAGGCGAGACAGACAGACAGACAGACAGAAATACAGGGAGAGCGAGAGAAAAAGCACACAGAGAAATACACATTTATAGAAAGAGACAGGCCGACACCGCACATAGATAGACAGACTCCAACAGAGGAACAGAATGAGACTGATGAATAGAGAAAGAAATTCAGACAGACAGACAGACAGACAGATGGGAAGACGCAAATACAAGACAGAGAGATACCAATATGGACAGATACGGAGAGAGAGACAGACAGACACACAGACTGAGAGAAGGTGTGAGAGAGAGATACAGAGAGACAGATGTGGGAGGTAAAGTGATTACAGATGATTAGTTTCATGTTAATTCCGCCGCCAACACCATCACGCTCAGCTCGCAGATTGTGAGCTAACCGCGCCGAGTCTCTAACTGCTTCGTACAGCTGCATCACATTTCTTATTAAATACTGGGGGGGAAAAAAACCACAAGAAGCTCATGTCCATTTGCTTTTAGGAACTAACAGTAAAGAAAAGAATCACTAAACACACGACAAAGAGTTCAGCATGAACGCATTTGCAGTGTTTCAAAAGGAAGTTTTGCTTTACTTTTCTAGTGACACAGAAATCATGTCCCAGTTGCTGTCCTCTATAGACCCAGCGGAAGAGTAATAACTCTGTTTAAATGGGACATGTCTCTCATGCTGCACATCATCTTTCTTTCTTTTGCTTATTACATCCGCTTGTTCTTGTCCCACGGTAAACAGAAATCTTTTTTTAGATTGCGTTTTCCAACCTGTAGTTTAGTGTTCATCTTGTTTTTTCAGTTTGTCTACAACTCCTTGAAGGGTTTGAAAGAATCGGCTTTATGACAGCCTTACTTACGTCCTCGCGTCAGTTTCTCCCTGATTATGATGGATTGAGAAGTTTATAGCAATTCCCCGATGTGCAGCATGATTATGTATTCATTAAATATTACCCTGCTACACAGTTCCCTGCTTACATTTTTGACACCGTTGAGCATTTAAGGTATAACCTGGAACTGGGAACTAAAATGGGCTTTTTAAAAAATCATTTGATGGACACAACACTTGAATGCACAAAATGTAGTGATTTAAGACTTTATTTATCACATATAAATTACAGCAAAGTGAAATTCTTTCTTTGCATATCCCAGCGTAACTGGGGTCAGCCATGATACAGCACCCCTGGAGCGGGTAGGTTTAAGGGCCTTACTCAAGGGCCCAACAGTGGTGGAACTGGGGCTGATCATTACTTAGTGCCTTGGCGCTCTGTGCGACCACTGCCCACCTTTAAATAATAAAGGTTATCTACAAATTAGCTGTTTTCAGTGTTTTGCTCAGTTTCTCCAGGAATTAGATGTAGTCAACCTTTATACAGTATATAAAACCTATTTATCACTATGCATTCTATCACTATGTGTGAGTCGGGAGAGACAGAGACAAACACACACGCATCCATTTTGTGTCTGAAGTTCTCCGTTTATTATAAGCAAAGACAGAATATTTAAACTTTGTGCCCTGTGTCACATGCATCCTGTACTTTAACAGAACAAAGGTTGTCATCAACATGTCAATCATTATTGAACCCCGGAGACAGACAGACATTAGCATTTTTTCCGGTTAGCCAAAAGTGTTTCAGTGGACACAAGCTCTTTGCATGTATATTCATCCGGACACGCGCTACAGGAAGTATTACCATGCCGCAACGAGAGAAACTTTACAGCTCTGCACACGAAACTCACAGGCACAGAGAACATATCCAGCATAAGCTTCAAAGCCAACAGTACTCTACAAACCCAATTATAGTCTATGAAGTGAGTTCTGCACTGATTTCAGGGCCATTTTTGAAGAGGTCATTATTTCCAGAGTAGTAGAGGTTTTCGAGCCCTTCGGATGTTTTTTTTTTTTTTTTTCCATGGGAGTATTTTTAGTTTCATTGTACTTGGGAGACCCGGCCTAGGGTTTTGTGTCGGCCCGTGCAAAATTCAGGGCTGTCTAGTCCTGAATTGGAAAACCAGGAATTTTTCGGGAAATAGGAGGAGTTAATTAAAGGGAGTTACAATATCATATAGGTTTTAAGATTCTGAATTCTTTCCTTTGTAAGGACCTGTCACTCATCTCCGTCAGATAGAACAAAAACCCCAAATTCAGTCCTGAGGAAGGACTGAAACCATGTCAAACACAAGCTATTCACTTTAATTACCTATTAAATCTTTGTCTGTCGAGCATGCTAAACACATTTCTGTACACACTATTATTATTCATATGTTTTTCTAATTTGTAATTTAATTCCCTCTGAAATATTTTCCTGATCATTCCATTCCCTCAACCTCAAGACTTAAGTTTCCTCTTTGAAGGACTGTGTAGTATATTTTTGTACTCAGATCATTTTTTTCTTTTGCAATCCTTTCCTAGGAATGCTCCAGACCTATTGCTGTGCTCTCCTCATCTGAATATGGCCGAAGGCTGACAGCGGCGTTGTACAAGCAGGGCCGGGAGTTTGCTCGAGTTGCTCACATACGCACAGAGTTTTACAGGAAAAACGGCATTAGCAAATCAGTGGAGGATGGCTACGGCTCTGTGTTTCCAGTTTAAGCAGATTTTCAGGGATAACCCTTGAAGGGCGCCCATGGACTCTTTGTGCTTCATGTTTGTGTGTTTGTGTTTCACCTGCACCTAGTTGAGCTCCCTGATTATTGTCATTATTTAAGCTCCACTGGTTAGTCTGTGTCTCGCTTCTGTTTGTTTCTTTGATCTGTCCTGTTATGTCACTGTGCCTGCATCCCACTTGACCGAATGTGAGACCCTTTTTGAGGCATAGCTGATGGGTCCGCACAATGGGGGTTGGGAATGAGCAGCGCAGCCAAGCTGGACAGGCAAACAACCAGTTTGTGATAAAACGTGTGCCCTTCAAAAATCAGTGCGGAGTTGTTATAGGTAACATGGCTCCTGTAAGAACCACGAGGAATGGACCAACAGGTCAGAGTGCGGCGGTGTCCAGGGTGAGGATAACCCCATACCAAGTAGCAACGGAGGGACACAGACCATCGGTGGTAGCTGTGTGCCATCCAGCGGCGAGCAAAGGAGCTCCCAATATGGATGCATGCATGGGAATTTATACAGGAGCTTCTGGAGGAAGGAGCAGTGCTAAACACCATCAGCTCAGCTCCACTGTCCAAAGAAGAGTACAATGTGATTACCCCCCTGCCCAAATTTGACGACATTGTGCTTTTTCTGCCACCCATATTTGAGGACATTGTGCTTGCTCCGCCGGTCATGTTAAAGGACATTGTGCTTGCACTACGGCCTGGGTTTGAAGACATTGAGTGGGATACCTATGGGATATTGTTCTTGCTTCACCACTCATGTTTGAGGACATTGTACTTGCTGCACCATCCAATTTCGAGGACAATTTGATTACTCCTCTTCCAAATTCGAGGATAGTGTGCTTGCTCTGCTGCCTGAATTCAAGGACATTGTGCATACTCTGCTGTCCAGGTTCAAAGATGATGCATTTGCTCCACTGCTTGAATTTGAGGACATTGTGCTTGCTCTGTGCCCGGATTTGAGGACATTGTGCATGCTCTGCCGACAATATTTGAGGACATTGTGCTTGCTCCACCGCCTGAGTTTAAAGACTCTGTGGTTGCTCCACTGGCCAAATTCAAAGACATTGTGTTTGCTCCTGCACCTTAATTAGAGGAGTAACTTGCTCCGCCACTCGGATTCGAGGACATTGTACTTAATCCACCGTCCACATTTGAGGACACTGTTCTTACTCCACTGTCCAAATTCGAGTACAATGTGATTACTTAGCTGATGGAATTTGAGGACATTGTGCCTACTCTGTCGTCTGGGTTTGAAAATGTTGTGTTTGCTCTGTTTCCCGGATTTGAGGACATTACATCTGCACCACTGGCCATATTCGAGGACATTGTGTGTGCTCCTCTGCCTGGGTTTGAACACATGATGTTTCCTCTGCCACCTGAATTAGAGGACATTGTCCTGGCTCCGCTGCTCGGTTTTGAGGAAATTGTGTTTGCCTTGCCTCCTGAATTCAAGGACGTTGTGATTGCTCTGCCCCTTGGGTTCTAAGACTTTGCCGGCCATATTTAAAACATTGTCCTTGCTCTGCCACCTGACTTTGAAGACATTGTGTTTGCTTAGCCACCCAAATTTGAAGACATTGTGTTTGGTCCGTTGCCTGAATTAGAAGACATTGTATTTGCTCCACCACCCAGATTTAAGGACATGAAGCTTTCTCCGCTGCCCAAATTTGAGGACATTGTGATTGCTCCACCGCCAGTGTTTGAAGACATTGTGTTTGCTCTGCCTCCCAAATTCGGAGACATTGTGTTTGCTTCACCTCCTGAATTATAGGACATTGTACTTGCTTCGCCACCCAGGTTTGATGACATTATACTTTCTCCAACTCCTGGATTTGAGGACGTTGTGTTTGCTCCGCTGGTGAAATTAGAAGACATTGTGCATGCTCTGCCGCATGAATTCGAGAACATTGTGCTTGCTCCGCTGCCTGGATTTGAGGACATTGTGCTTGGTCTGCCGCCTGGGATTGAAGACATTGTACTTACTCCGCCTCCTGGATTTGAGGACATGGTACTTACTTTGCCACCTGAATTCAAGGACAGTGTGATTGCTTTGCTGCCCGTGTTTGAGGACTTTGTGGTCGCTCCGCCACCTGAATTTGAGGACATTACGCTCGCTCCGCCACCTGGGTTCGACGACATTGTGTTTGTTCAGTTGTCTAAATTAGGGGACATTGTATTTGCTCTGCCACAGTTTCGAAGACTTTGTGCTCACTCCGCTGGCCGGGTTCGAGGATTTCAAGTCACAGTCCATTCTTCGTGCCAAGCCACAATTCTGTCTCTGTGCCAAGTTTCAGTTGAGTCTCCTTGCCAAATCACAGTTTTGCCCCCGTGCCAAGCCTCCATTCACAGATGCACCACACTGATTTGTGTTATTATTCAGCTCCATTGGTTAGTTAGTCTGTGTTTTGGTTTTTGATCTGTCCTGTTAAGTCTACAGTTTTGTTCTGTTATTCGTCCTACTGTTTTGTTTATCGCTGTTTGGTTCGTGATTATTTTTAATTAAATGTCTTAACGTCTGCATCCATTACGCCGGGCCTGCCTGCCTCATTCCTGAAACATCCTAATAGTACATCGTGAAGCTTTCTTATTTGCAAAAGCTTACATATATAAATGGACACAGAGATGTTTATATAGAAATTCTTTAATGGGTAAGAAAATGGCAGCAACAAAACATGAACACAGATATTTGACAGACACTCAGCTCTTCTGCTCTGAAGTGGAACGCACACACACACACACACACACACACACACACACACAGCGGTTTGCCTGTTCACATCCTAAGTCCATACATTCCCATGGTGAGAAATAAAGCTCTGTGGTTATTACTGTTTGAGATGAAGCATCCCTTTTGTGTTGTGTGTGTGTGAGGGTGAGAGGAACAAAAAGACAGAGAGAGAGAGAGAGAGAGAGAGAGAGAGAGAGAGATGAGTCAGTCAAGGCATTACAGTCCCCTGTGATAAGGACCTGCTCATCTCAGTGTGTACAAAGAAAGTCTTCAGGTCACCTTTCCCCTTGACGTTAATGATCCCTCGACATGAGCACATGTAGCCCAGTGTCTGGAGGATGCGGCTGGTTTCCTCTGTTACCTGGAATTGAACAATAACAACTTAACATGAATTGTACATTGAATTTTATACATTCATTGAGAATTTTATACATGAAGTGAGTGAGTTGTGTTCGGAGATTTGATTGACTTAAAGGATTAATCCTTATTGCCACAATTGTTGATTCAGGACGTTTTTAATGAACATTTTATGTATTGTTGTAAAAACACTAGAAGAACCAGGTATATTTATTGCTACCAAGCCCATATCATTTATAAATTTAAACCTACCTGGATTTTCCCAAGAACCCCAGTGCTTTCCATCCTGCTGGCCACGTTCACCGTGTTACCCCAGATATCATACTGCGGTTTTTGTGCTCCGATTACCCCTGCGATCACGGGGCCGTGGTTTATTCCTGATGAGAAACAAACACGACTTTGTTAACTTTCTACTTCTGCTTTAAATTATTAATGGATGTTGCAAGGTACTGCGCAAAAGTCTTGACCCCCCCCCCTCCCCTCTCTAGAAACACTAATATGGGTAATTTCTTCATAGTAAATTAAATGAAAGAATGGGAGCACATGATACAATATTAAAATTGGTGGTTTATGTAACAACCTCAGCAGCGACCTCATTTCCCCTCTCGTCTGTTCCAACCTCTCCGCATTCAG
Source organism: Clarias buthupogon (assembly GCA_030014345.1). Classification (NCBI taxonomy): domain Eukaryota; kingdom Metazoa; phylum Chordata; class Actinopteri; order Siluriformes; family Clariidae; genus Clarias; species Clarias buthupogon. Next base: position 6,981,960 of record JAQMYK010000021.1, read on the forward strand.
CATCACCGGTATACTAATCATTTGTCACCATCTGCACCTGTTTCTCACTGGTCCATCATCAAGTTAATTATTTTTTATGCTTGAATGATTTTATGCAAAAAAAAAAAAAAATTCCTTTAAAACTGCTCAGGTACAGGCACTGGGCTGGAAATAAATGAGAAACAAAAACCGTCCTTCAGGAAGCCTGGAGAACTGTTCCTCGAGACCACATTAAATTACAAGAACGCCTGGCTTTTTCAAACCAAAATATCATGGAATGAGGGGCGGCACAATACTTTTGTATGGTAATACATTGAACCAATCATTTCAAAATCCAGTTCTCCTATATTTCTGAAGAAGAACATGTTCATTATTATTAAAATCCTATAACGGCGCAGCTGGGAGAGTAGTCCTGGCTGTAATGTAAATCATAGACATTATTGCGCTTATTGAGCTGAGTTATGTGAGTATGTTCTCACAGTAACATCTCACTGGGACTTGTCTGGTGGACGGTCTACGTAATCTAAATCTAATAATAAACGCATTGAAATGTTGTTGAACAAAGGCCCACGATGACTGATGAAGAGTTCCGTGAGGAGACGTTTAACTCGGGTGACCTACTGAAGGAGTCTCCAGTGTCAGCAAAGAGAGTTTTCCACCACGCAAGAGTCTTTAATTACTTCCTCTTAACAGTATTTATAGAAATAGATCCAGGGAAAAAAAAAAAAAAAAAAAGGCTCACTGTGCTCTGTGGTGTTTCTGCAGTCAGCTGTGTGCAGGTGGGAGTGTAATGAGAGGTGCAGGAATTGTGACAGCAACTAAAATCACCTTTTTGCTTTCTGACTTAAAAAAAAAATATATATATATATAAATAACTGAAGTCGGTTATTTTTATTCAGTTAGTCTATTTCAGTGATGCGAATATAATCTATGCAATGGAAAAGAAGGTTTATTCCTGTTGATTAGACATCTGAACCCAGCACACTGTAGAACAGGTCATGCTTACTTGTCCGACTACTAGGAGAAACTTTAAATTGGTTATTTTGCCTGGAACAGAAGAAAGGGGCTAAAGGGTGCGTAGAGTTTGATACCGGGCTTTGATGATGCTTTGTGCCAGTGGACTGCAGTGCTATTACTAGTGAGGAGGGACTTTAAGGGCTTTAAGTCTGATTACACGTCCTGCATCATGAAAGCATACAGCTGGAGAGATATCATTTACAGCTTCAGTGGTCAGTAATAAAGGTTGTGGGCTCTGGACCATCACATCTATTTGTGACATGTTACTGTATATCAAGTCATGTATTCATTCGCACTGGTTAGCTGTGTGCTACAGTATGGCGGATAGAAAAACCTTTTATTAAATTTTCAGAAATACCTTATCTTCCTGTTCGGTTAACAGAATTTAAAACATTTTTAGTGCTAAACTTTGTTTTAAAGTACAGTACTTTAATGAGCACTATCCAAGCTGGTTAATTCAGCTGTGATAAATCTATAAACCTGCATTGCTGGTGAAGTTACTTTCAGGGGTTACAGGGACATTCTGGTGTCTAAATGAATCCAAGGTTTCGTTGTTTCTCACTAAGTCACATAATCCTTAGACTTAAGACATGATACAGTAATAAACCTGTTATCACTAAAATATGGTATTTATGCTGTCTCACCTACTATAGGTGTTACAGTATGTCCGTTATTTTTTTTAATTCAAATCTTTCAACGGTCTTAACTGTCATTCAGATGAAACTTGGCCAATTTAGATTTCACTTGAAAAAGACATAAACCTGAAAAATGTGTTATTATAAAATGTAAAATTATTATTAAGATACTGCAACATGAATTTGACATGGTTACGGACACTATAGATTTTTTTTTGGAGGGAAAAACATCCTTCATTTTGCATGGAATTCTTTAATTTAAGCAACAATTTTTACAGGTCATATGCTTCTAGGAGCGTACACCAATTTTACTATTAAAATTGGTGTACGCTCCTATTTTACTCATAAAGAAATGTGAAAAATTTGCATTTTAAATTATTACTGTTTGAAGAGAGACAGTATAACGCTGAAAAATGGCCATTTTTGGGGCACATATACAATCATCTCTACAAAACGGCTGAAGTTTGGAAGCAACTTTGGAAGCAAGATTGCTCATAAATTTGAGAAGTAGCTTCTTTGGCCACACACATTCTTTGTATTATACAATATGTATAACATAAAAAATTTATAAAATCAGCACCAATGCTATGTTTCAAAACAGCTTTATTGAATAAAAAAATCTGGGTAACCTTAAAGTGTTACCAAAATCTGAAAAAATACATAGCACAAATCATCCCGCAAATCTGACTTAATACCTGATTTGATGTCATGGCTCACATATACCATTCTTCATCAAACTGTTGCCACAAATTTGGAAGCACACGATTATATAGGAGGTTTCTGCACAATACAGAATTAACATTTCCCTCCACTGGACCTGAGAGACCCAGACATGTTCCAGTACGACAAATCCCCTGGCGTGCAAAACGAGCTCCATGAAGGCATGGTGTGTTAAGAATGGTGTGGAAGAACTCAACTGCACAGATCCCTGACTGACTTACAAGCTTACCCAACAACTCTGGACTGCTGTATGTACACTCGCCTGATCTTACTAATGCTCTTGTGGCTGAATGAACACAAATCCCCACAGGCACTCTTGAAATTCTGATAAGTCGAGCGCATTATAAACAGCAAAGGGAGGACTAAACCTGGAATGGGGTGTTAAATAAACGAGCACATGTGAGAGTTATGGTCTGGTCAGGTACTCACAAACCTTTTGTCGTATAGTTTTGAGGCTTTTTTTTTATTCAGAAAGAAATAAAACATTAAGGGATGAGCTGTTAGGGGGAAAAAGTTAATTATTTATTTATATTTATTATTATGTATTAGACCACCTTTATTTGCCATATTAATTTCGAATATCATGTGTGACAAGTACCTGTTATCACTTACTTTATACTCAACTATATATATATATATTTGTTTTCTTATATAACAACACATTTAAAAGGATTTCATTTTTAACCTTTGGTTATGTGGCGAGTCTCCCACACACTGTGCTGTTACTATAGAAACAATAACATATTAATATAGGTGTGTGTGTATGTGTGTCTTGTTAATTTGCAGCTATAACCACCAAAGCTGTGCTGTTGTATTAAATGAATCCCCATCGTTAGAGTTCAAATTTCAACAGTATGACCCATACATGGCTCAGCTTAGACCTTTTCTCTTCCTTACCTATACGCAGCCTGAAGTCATTGAAGGAATGTCTATTAATAACATCAAGTTTCCCAACCAGTGCAAAGGCGAACTCGACCAAGGTTCCAATGTGCATGTACTGCCGGTCGTGATCCTTACAAACAAAACAAGATTCAAATTTAGAATCAAAAGATACAAGCAGATCCGAGACAAAAAAAAGAATGAAAACAATCTTTTTATATGTAGGAAAATATCTGAAATGTTTTGAAAATATGGATCTTGATATGATTTTGCCGCTAAATTACTTTATTCCTAATGTTCCCCATGCTTGAGGACTTGAAGTAAACTAGAACAGAACATTCAGCACCAAGGACAGCAGCACCAAAAATATTTTAGAAAATGTAAGAAAGTAATGTTTGAAAAAAGAAAAAAAAAGGAAGGAAGAAAAGCCCACCTGTGTGTAATCCTGTCCAGGAGGAATGTTTAGTCCAGTAGCAGCCATGTAAGTGCTGCCAATCGTCTTTATCTTCTCCACGCCACTGAATTTGGGTTTGGAGAGTAACTGGCAACGAAAGAGATAAGAAGTGGAAATTATAAAGTTTCTGGAAACATCCGTTATTGTTAGACAAAATATAACAACATACTGTATGTATAATAGATTGCAAATGCATAACTCTGCCATAATTGCAGAAAGCTGTGTGATATAAAAGGCACATCAGTCCATGAGATTAACAAAGGAGAAAATAAATGATTATTATTATAAGCAAGTGTATTGTGTGCTTATCCGGTGTCATTCAAAATGTTTATTGTTCTATTGTAGCTTAATCGTTATTATAGCCGAGACCAAACTAAACGATACAGAAGAGCAATTAAATCTTTGTGGAACTTATTAACTGCTCGCTCACAGTTAATAATGAGACTCGGAGTGAGTCCACGCTTGTACTGTAGGATGAAGCAGTTTAAGCTATACATAAAAACAAACAAACTGAGGTTAACTGTTTATGTTAAAACATAAATACATAGTGTACTGCTAGTACCTAATTAGAGTGATAAAGATTTATTTATTTATTTATTTTTTACATTAGACACATTTAGACTGTTCTAACGTTTTCACAATGCATTCAAAAATAAACCTGTCTTGCTACATTTTTTTTATTAATAATTTTAATACTAATTTTAATCAGGCTTAAAATTGTGCAGATGTTTATTAACCAATAGTTGGACATGTTAACAATTAATAATCATTTAGCTGTCATTTTATAATGGTAACAAGATGCACATTATTTTTATTTCAGTTTAAGTTTAAAGGTTTTAGCTGAACACTTCCAACAAATTAAATATGTGAGGCAAATTAATGAAGCCCCCCAAAAAACAAAAAAAACAGGACAAATAATAATAATAATAATAATAAACAATTGACAATTAAAAATTGTCGCTGCTAAAAATAATGCGTACAATAAATATCTAAGATACTGAGAAGTCTAATGCAAAACAAACATTATCACTTAGAATTTTTTACAGCAGTTAATGATTAATTATTAACATCCTTTTTAATAATAATATTTCTCTCTGATATTACTCCAACGTACTGTAGGTTCTTATAATAATAATTAAAAAAATTGTTTCCACAAAAATGTTTCATTCATGGTAAAATTAGCTTGTGATCACTGACGGTAGCTCGACTCCGCCGAAATCATTTCTCATTTATTGCTTCAAAGCGTAAATTGAAGATGAAACTGACAGCAGTGAGATATACAGGCTTAAAATTGTGCACATATTTATAAACCAATAGTTGGACATGTTAATCAATAATCATTTAGTTGTCATTTTATAATGGTAACAAGATGCACATTACTTTTTCTTAAGTTTAAGTTTAAAGGTTTTATCTGCACACTTCCAACAAATATATAAATATATGAGACAAATTAATGATAAAAACAGAAATAATAATAATCATAATAATGATAATAATAAAAAAGAATATTGACAATTGAAAATTGTGGCTGCTAAAAATAAATTGTCCAATACTGCGTACTGTAAGTGCACCCCCTTGTGGCGAACAAGTTAATAGATATCTAAGATACTGAGAAGTCTAACGCAAAACAAACATTATCACTTAGAATTTTTTGCAGCGATTGATGATTAATAACATCCATTTTAATAATAATATTTCACTCTAAAAATATTACTCCACCGTAGGCTGTTATATTTGTTTACAGAAAATATGCCAGGTTCATTCACAGTAAAATTAGCTAGTGATCACTGATGGTAGCTCGACTCCGCCGAGATCATTTCTCATGCAGTGCTTCAAAGCGTAAATTGAAAATGAAACTGACATCTGCAAGATATACAGCGAGCGGGATAAACGTGTGTCAACAGCATCCTGTACCTCATCAAAATCCGCTATAATCTCATTGAGGAGCCTGAGACACTCCAGTCCCTCCTTGTTCACATCCGACTCTGTGTAGAATTCCTTGAAGTCCGGGATGGAGGCGAACATGACACACACCAGATCGTACGACTGGTGGTAGAGATCCTGGGGGAAGAAAAAAAAAAAAAAAAAGAAACGACATCAGGTATCATCAATAGATGTGGGGATAAGAGATGAGGTTATGGTGATGATTATTTCATGAGGCAGCACTAATGCAAAATCGGATTTCCTTTGCAGTGTTGCATAATCACGCTGATGAATCAGTTTCTCTATTTGATTATCATAATATTGATATCACCACATTATACTGGCTTTATGCTTTAGATGTCCTGTCCAACTGATGAGACAAAAATAAACATGTCTTACTGTATGTCTAACATCTCAGCATTAAAGAATCGATATTATACTAAGTACGGTATGTTTTCGCCTGTCATGATCTCACGCACCTCGTTCTTCCAGTTTCGACCGAGGAAATGCTCCGCCACGTGGGCAGGAAGAACGTTCTCCAGCAGCACGCGGTTCAGGTTCTCCATGGTCTCGATTTCCTCACACTCCCGCTTGAACTTGTTCCTCCACAGGAAGTCTAACCTACAGTAATATTCATTCTGTTACAAGAAAAATAGAGACGACTCAATACACACCCATTAATTCTATACAGTACATTGGTGACCTTTACTGGCATATCGGGGCATCATTGCGAACAAACTACATCAGACTCAGACTTTAAAGGTCAGTGCTGTAATTGGTGGTTGAGTTCTGCTCTGGTTGTGCACCAGAAGTCTGTTCCTGCCCTTTTTTAAATATATATATTGGCACTCCGTTCCTAATGTCATGACATTATGTTTGATTTATACTGTTTGGTTTTCTGCAACAATGGAACGATTTGGCAACTAGCGTGACTAGATTCAGAAGGTTGAATGTGTCTGTTTTGAATTTGTATTACAATTAACTCATTAATAAGACTGTTACCACGGTTATCCTGATTTAGGCAGATTTAAATCTGTTAAATGGCTGTACTTTGTGTAAGGATGTCTTCATTAGCGTCAGAATTGTGACCCACCTGCCTTGCCAGGACAAGCAGAGTGATGAAGAAGATGAAGAGCGAGACAGAACCCATTGTCTTCAAGTCTTTTAGGACACCGGGTCTGGCAAAGACAAGTGAAGAATTAAAAAGCAGTATAAA
>JAQMYK010000021.1:7010508-7020766 GCA_030014345.1 Clarias buthupogon
AGTGTTTTTTAATTCTCAATTTTTTTGGGCTATAAGGTGTTGATTTTATTCCTGTGGACAGTATTTCAGGCTGAAAAGGTTATACTGTATTATTGCATTAATAGCAACATCCTTCACAGGGACTAGTATATCAGATGCATAAACAAACAAACAAATAAATAAATCCCTAATTGCTGATTTTGTGAGAAGATCTGTATTTAGCATTTTTTTGGAAGGAGTCTCCAATGTCATTGTTTTTTAAAAGTCATAGAATAAAAAAAGAATAGCAAACTCTTCAGGACAGAGGGGTTTGAGCTTTCAGCTTTCTCAGCAACTCGACAATAGCTGGGTTTCGGTGTTATAATGCAATACTTACTGTAAAAACGAATGTATATCTTTTTCAGAATTGTAATTGCTGTAGTATGTGAGGAACAAAACACAAACAGGCATCATGTTTAAAGGAAAATAAGCTGCATAACACACCTCACCTCTATGTTTGGTTATTTTCCCATAACACCGTGCCTCGTCATGCTTTGTTCCCGACCCAATTTACTGTATAAGCACAATCCTCTGAACCCAGTTGAACTCTGATTAATGTTAGAAGTTCACTCACCAGTATACGGCCCGCGAAACAAATGATGAGGATAAGAGTTAGTAACAGGAAGGTCGTTCCGAAAGACACACTAAGCACGGCGGTCCTGTTTGAGACAAAACAGTTCAGCTCTTTATTGTTCTTATTGTCCTCGATTGTATGTTAGTGAATTTAACATACAGAAACATACTGTATACTCGCTGACATTGAAAAGCATAAGGCTGCATTTTGCATTTACATCACATGATCAGTGGCCATTTTTAATAATAATAATAATAATAATAAAAACACTCATATTACACATTTGAACATATTGATCCAATCTCATGATAAAATACTCATTTCTTTTCTAAATAAGAAAAAAGAAGTAAATGTTTGATAGTACAACAGGTCATAGTATTCGTTCCCAAGTAGTTTTATTATGGTTATGGTATTTGTTATGAACATCATGTGAACTGGTATCTTTTATTTATTTATTATTTAATGGAATTGTCCCTGATTTCTCCCTTATTCGCCATTCACTACACTCCGACGCCAGCGTCAGTGTTAATAAAAAGACAAGGCAATGCCTAAAAGAAACTATAAGCATCACAGCAGCTCATTTTAATGGCGCTATAAAATGGCTATAACAGCCGAGTGTGAAAGTGAGGACACATTAGAGAGAGACTGGAGAAGGGAAGATCAATGAGCGCTTTCAGGTGTCTGAATGCGATTCCGGCTGACATAAGAGGACAGTTAATTAGAGTGATGATGAACTCATTTCTCCCATAACAAAAAGGCATGATTTCTGTGCTTTTATTCACAAAATCCATATCAGTCTCCTTCTACATGTCCATCACACATCCATCATTTCATTTGTCGGTTTGTGTCTTCATCCGTCCCTGTACTCTGTCTGGCTCAGGTTGTGCAGCTAATGTGATAGTGTGGCTAATACAGAGAGCCGAATGGCTAGGGTATCATTATTTTATGATCATAAGACGAGCTGAGCAAGTGAATAAGTGAGGACTTACTTTGGCAGGACTAAAATCTGCACGATGAAAATGCAGAAGAAGATGAAGCACGCGCAAGTGACGTAGTACTTAAATGCTGGCAAGGCTGTCGCTCTGTACTGTAATACATAAAACGAAGACGAATCATTTCTCAATTTAATCATGACATAACAATTAAATACAAAACAAAAATCCAAGCCAATTATTCATAAGAATTCATTACAATTATTTATGATGGGTTGAATAAACAAATCCCGTTATCTGACTTAAAGACGTCGATGTCAAACCCCTGACTTACAGTATGTGGTAGGTAGTGTTAAGACAATTTCCACCCTTACATGTCATGGTGGTGAAATATTCAATCAATTAGCTCTTCTAAATGAAGCTCGGATGTGCCACTTGAACTCTATACATCATACAGTAATTATAGTACAAATATGAAAATTTTATGTTTTACACTGTTATATACTGGCTGACAAAATCAGCAGGAGTGTGTGAATTATTTTCTGAGTTTTAGGTTTAATTGGAGGGCAATAAGGACCTTTCTCACTGTCAAACATTTAAAAAAAAAATAATTATAATAATAAAGAATAGAGGGAAAACAAATGGAAGAAGCAAAATGATAATCAAAAAAGCAGAAGGAATCCTTAAAAATAAATAAATAAATAAATAACCAAAGAATACAATAATAAAATTACCCAAGAAAAAGAAATAGTGAAAAAATAAAGCACGTGGCCATCACGGACAGTCTCAATATCTTGATAAGCAATTAAACAAATGATGTTCCAAAAAAATTAATGAAAATTTGCCACCTGTTTATTCCTATCAGATAATGTCAGTACTGCTGTAATCAGGGCTATTGGTGACTTTCGATATTCTTGTGGGATGTGATCTTAGGAAGCGTTTACAAGTGCGACCCAAAACCGAACACATAGGATTTTTCGACTAGACAAAGCTTATACTGAGACATAACGAACATTCAGACATGGAGAGAATGTCATGATATTGCACGCAAGATGTCTCCGAACAGACCATACCTCTTTCTCCAGAGTCTTATTGTGAAAGAACAGAGATATCCTCTGAATATCCTCGGACTTCAGCCACTGCCTGACAAAAAAAAGGGGCGAAAATAGTTAAGCATTCTTATCTTACTCAAAGTAAATGACTAGCAATTATAATGAATTGAGCAGCAGTCTAAAATCCTCTGACTGTCTGCTTTAACTGTGTTTGAAATCATGAAAGGATTTCTCTATTTAATCACCCAGAAGAGAAAACTAGCACCACTCACTTTTGTGCATTGATGCCATCAATTGTACGAATCATCCGCTCGTTCAGCTCCTCTTCGAACCTCTTCTTCTGAGACTTTGTTCTGAATGGGAGAAAAATGACACATGAGCAGTCTGAGAGAGAGACGGATCGGGTCAGTGATGAGTTTCTCACTAACGCTCCGAGGACTGACCTTTCTGATCTCCCGGGGAAATGATGGTGTCCCATTGGCACATCCTGAAAGAGACAGAAAATGATGACATAACCGCTGCGGACAGAGTACCACACTTCTAAATGAACATGGTGATAGTGAAAAGATATTTAAGCATGAATCCTTTAAATATGAATTTTTTTTGTAATTTAGTTTAGAATAGAACGCAATAAAACACTCTTGTGATTGTCTGTGTATCCTTATGAACCATAAGCTAAAATGTGTAAATAAGCTTTGTAAGTTTTAATATCTGCATTTAATCGGGTGCTTTGTTCAACCATGCAGGAAACAGAAATAAAAACAAGGCACTAAATACTGAATTGTATGACAGAAATATTTTCATTAGGCCTGCAAAAACTATAAAGAGGAATAAAACATTGCTTTTAATCTAGTCTCTATCTACTGCGCCTGAAGAGTAAGCCTCATCATTACCAGAGACAAGAATTTCAATATATTCCCTGTGCTTGGAAAAGCACAGAAAACCTATATACGGTACTCCACTCTCACTTACAATGGAAATCTGTTGGGTGACCACATCTCAATATCCTGAGCTACATCGTTTCCCAAAATGCACTTTAAAATTGTTACTTTGTTTGAGGATCAAATTATAAAAAGAAAAGCTGAGGGGATTTGTAGGAGGAAGATCTGCTGTTTATTCTAGGTACTAATAAAGATCCTGCACCTTTTGATCGACTCAAACACGGTGGCTCATTATAAATCACATAGAAACTGTTGGCCACTCTATGGTGCTATGTAGTCAATGTAGTGAAGATAAATTATGGACAATATAATTAGACTTTATGGTTGTAGTATGAACTATAGACTAACTGCAGAATCAAAGTCACTTCAATTATTATCATTATGTTTTTTAAAGTGCGGATTTAGTAAAATTATCTCTGTGTGCTTTAGACGAGAGACTGGAGTCAATCCCAAGCGGCAACACAGCATCAATGATGGTAAGAAGAAAAAGAAAAGAAAGGGGAAAAAAAGCGCTTAGGTGTGCATTGTGACGTTTGCTTCTTCGGATATGTCACAGGTAGAACGAAAGTTATCATTACATTCATAATGTGTAAATTTGACCACTACCATAATGTCGCAAAAATGTAGAACTCTTAAAATACATAGATATCTTATTGCTATTGTGATCATGCGTATCTGTGTTGTGTGACCCATTAAAAAAATTCTTTTTTGCCCAGTCATGTTTGTATAGTTGTTTAAAATGAACTACAATTCAGTTCATTATATTGCCTAGGTTGTGCTGAAAAAATGGTTATGTCACTCTATACAGCACAATCCAGAGACCGCCCCCTCGACTTTTTTATTAAGAAAAAAAAAGAAAAGAAAAAATGGCTAAAATGCGTTGGGTTTTAATCTTTAAGTGTGTATAGTTTTCTCGATACAGTTAATTGTATACAATTAATACAATTTGAAATATGTGAAAATACCCCTAGCTTGGTCTTGCTAATTCCCTCCCACCAGTCAGCTCACCAATCAGATGACAGCTAATGGAGAAAGGCGAAGGCTAACCTATATTTTCTGAGAGACTGCATTGTTTCAAACTGTTGCTCATGCTGCATCACAGGGCAGTGTAACACACTTGGCCTACTTACAGTACGCATGCATGGTCTGACAGACATGCACAATTGGCTAATGTTGCTGTGATTGACAGGACAGACAGATTACCACCATTTTTTGCATATTAAAAAAACTAATATTAAATATTAAAATATTATTTTTGCCCATCTTGATTGAAGACCTAGTCTAGACTGGGCGCCTCGGTCAACTCACATGTGTGTTGATCTTGCCGTTCTCGTTGGTCATGCTGTCTCGGTGGTGCAGGTTGGCGAAGGGTTTCGCTGCCCCCCAGGACTCCAGATACTGAGTCATACGCACAGACGCTCTCATCTTTGCCCCATAGATAACGGGACGAGGGCGGCAGTGGAGCTGTGGGCTGCGTCGCTCTCCCTGAGTGAGAAACAACATCACACACAGCTGATCAAATATGTCTATAAGTGTATGCGGGCAAACATTAAAATGACATACGAATATAATATTTAATATCATATTACAGTCACGTTTGCTTTTATTAGTGCTTGAAACATGGAAAAATCAAGAATTATGACAATAATATATCTATGGAACCAGATGTGTTATATTATGTTTAGTCAGGATGTAAAAATTCGATTGGAACATGACTCACTGCATTATTAACAACATATCCTTTACTTAGATCTGCTGAAAAAGAAAGAAAAAAAAAAAAAGACCAACCAAACAAACAACTTGTAGGCAGTGTTCAAGGAAGCAGTGTCAGTGTTCAGTGAACCACATAACACTACACAAGAGTATTTAATCAATATTTTCAGCTCTGATGCAAATAAGCAGCAGTTAATCAAATCAGAATCATTTCCAATTAAGTGCAACACATCGGGTCAAGAAAACAGAACCACCTCATGCACCGACGCGACTAAAATAAACGGCCATATTTAATAAAATGAAATAGATGGTGTTAAGATGTTGGCAAGCAGGGTGAACTCTGTGGGCAGAGAGAAAACCCACGCAGAGATGCACGTCTAAAGCGACAGGCAGGCTGAAATTGGCAGCGCTACATCCTGTGTTGTGCCAAGTTGCACTGTAAATAGACACGCTTCAAAGTAAGCGTTTATGGAGGACGGCTTATGTTGAAGCTGATGGTACGGTAAATTGCTATAAAGTTGCTGCCAGACACTGGGACTGTGGAATATTATGGTAGGTGTTTAATTAAATCAAAGGAAGCAGTAATGGTGTTTATTTGACACTTTTTCAACAGTTTGCCAAACCATGTGCTGGATAGGGTTCGACAGTCACAACAGTACACTTGGGAACTTTCGCTCATAAATCTGATTTATGGACGAATATGCACATGTATCATAAATGATGAAAAGGTCAAACATTTATTATTTTCTGTAACAAGTTTACACAGCTCTCAGAGTTCCCTCAAAGTGTGTCTCTCAATGCTCCAGCTGAAAAACTCTGCAGATGATGCATGTTTTATACCTCAAACTCATTATTTCAGTCGGCCATTTATATTGGAGACTGAATGTCTAAAAAGTGAAATTTCGCATAATAGCTCGCATTTTACACTACCAGTCTCTGGTTTTCATAACGCCTCTCATCTGATGTGCCGTTAGTTAACTGGTGATTTCTGAGGCTGGTGACTCTAAATGAACTTCTCCTCTGCAGCAGAGGTAGGTTTTGGTCTTGTTTTCCTGGGAAGGTCTTCAAGAGATCCAGTTCCATCATGGTGCTTGATGGGTTACACAAACGCGCTTGACACAACACTGTTCTTGCAAGAACTGTTCCAGAACAGCTGACCTTAATGTCTTAAATTAAGAACTGACTGTTAATGTCATTAGTCTTGATGTTTTTATTTAATGATCTAATGCCATATGTGTTATTTTATAGTTTTGGAATCTCTAGTATTGTTCTAGAATTTAGGAAATGAATCAATAAACAAAACAATTTAAGCACATATGCAGGTACATCTAGAACCATCTTCGGTTGTTACTCTGGTGTTCTGTTCTTGAAGGTTCTGTGGAGAACCCTTAAACTTAATCGGAAAGCAGAAAGCCACTTTTAATTTTAAATTTTATTCTGAAATCCTAAAAAGAAGCCAAGAAAACCTCAACTAACCAAAGAAGGCAGGCTGAAATCCTATACACTAATCCATGTGTACTGTAGTTTTTCCATAGTGAACATGTACGGGAATTTGCAATGTTATTTAATAAGTTTAACATAAACTTTCATTTTACCATTAGTTACCAGATTTTTTCACTATTAATGGAGTTGAAATTTTGCCCCTAATTTAAATACGGGTTCTTTTCCGCATGCAGATTTGTCAAATGTTACACTGATAAATACAGATACTGGTTACACAATTTCCAAGTTCTTGAACGTCAGCAACAGGAAAACTATGACGACTATAGACTATGGTAATAGTATAGTATAGTATAGTATAGTATAGTATAGTATAGTATAGTATAGTATAGTATAGTATAGTATAGACGAACAACAACAGTAAAAGACACAGCTGAGAACTAAACAGAGGACACCAGACGTAAACAGACACAAGTCAGGACCTACAGTAAATTGTGACGGCGGGCTAAGAGCCAGTGCAAGGGGGACACCCTAATTCACCTGTGTACTCGCACCATTCACCTTGGTGCCTTCAGAACTACGTTGCTATTAGCAAACGATTTTTACCTGCACCAAGACTGCGTACTTTTGAGCTGCATTATTAAAGACTGTTCACGATTGTGACATCTGATCCCATGTGTTCCTTCTGTGTGTCAGACCTGTTACCTTACATGAGGAACTCAACAATTATGTTATACCTATTTGTTTCAACATTTCAGAATCAATACCCAGGTATACTGTAGCAAGTAGCTTTACAGTGTATCATTAATGGGTAATTTGGAATAGTTCTACTGTTAACCTAATGATATGTAAGGATCAATACAGGTAGTCCCCGGGTTTATGAACGAGTTCCGTCCCAGGAGCACGTTCGTAAGTCAGATTTGTTCTTAAGTCCGACAAAGTGAGTCTTATACACCTTTGACTTTATGAATATACAATGTAAAGCATACTAATTCACTTGACTAAATCTCTGTCTCTTTTCATCACAAAAACCATTATCGCGCCTAAGGAAATGAGTCTCACATTTTGTTGAGGATTTTCCAAAATTAAAATTATTCACCATCAGGACAGCTTTACAGGACAGACTTTGTATCATCGTGTTCCCGGACTGATTCATTGAAACCGGTGAGTCCGACTCATTTCTTCCGCAACCCCACACGGACACACATACAATATACCGGACTTTAGACATTTTATACATTCACTTACACACTGAAAATAATGTACATAATCGTAAATATTGGTATTTGGTGGACTGCAGTGTCTATTTTGTTGTACGATATACGTGAGCTACTTTCATGATTGTAATGTAAGTAGAACCGCGGTCCGTTCGTATCTGTTGAAACGTTCGTAAGTCGGGGACTACCTGTACAGGTATATCTTAAGTCATACTGTTATAACAAAATAATGTGGTTTCAGCACCAAGTACACCCTCAGACCACAAAAAAACGAATCACCGCACGCTGCTCTTCTTTCGTGCAAATCACAAGTGGGGCGTCCATTTTCGCTCACGCCATAGTTACAAATGAACGGATGTAGCTTGTGATGGAGGAGACAGTAGCCTTGAACAGAAAGCACTGATAAGACCAACAGAAGTTTTAATATAACAGAAGTGCGGATAATTTTTGACTCACCTTTAGTATATCAGGGATGATATGTATCCTCTGGCATTTTTAATAAACACATTTTTTCTCTCACCAGATTTTAAATTGAACAGCGCTGTGTTAAACCCATCTAGTTTCATGATGAAACCTTTTGAAACCTTGAATTTTAAATTTGTCATTTTTTTTTGACAATGTGAATAAGCCTAAGAAATACAATGAAGCTAAAATGGGAAAAAATGGTGTATATGATTATTTTTTGATTATTATTCCAGACATCCGTCTCAGAGACACCTTCGTTTTGATGGTACCGTACCTTTGGATTGATGACGAGGAACGTGATGATGCCATGCTCTTTCAGATACGAGTCCCGGCTCTGTCCGTCTCCCGCCTCCACTTTATAGGCCCCCTTCAAATGTTCCAGCGTCACAGAAGAGATGTGAACTCGGCTAAGGGAGGACCAACAGGATGTGAGAGAGCACTTCAATGACAACAACACGCGGACAAGAAACATTACATCCATTCATGCAGCCCACACGGAGTGGACTGTAAATATATAATACGAACAAGGCAGCGTGGGTAATAAAAGTACCGGGGCTGCTTTTATTGTCTTTTTTGCTGATCAAACTCATCATCAACGAGGAGGAGAACCTTTCACAAAGCTCTCCACAGCCTGTTTGGCTGAACATGAAGAGCCCTTGTTAGATTTCGCACTGTTGATCACAGATATAAAAAAACACATGCACAAAGAGAGAGGGATTACAAAAAGAAAAAAAAAACAACTCTCACCCGGGTACGCCCCCGGCCTCCATGTGATTGGCCAGAGTGACATCATGGGACCAAACGTCATACTGCCATTTCTGGAGGCCAATTACGCCGCAGAGCACGTTGCCAGAATGCACTCCGACACGCATGTTAATGTCAACGCCTGTGGCATCTCGCACCTTCCTGTAACGACACAGCACATTTCAGCACTCTGGCCTGGCCAAGATTGCCATAGATACATTCTCTCAAGTGCTAATTTATAAGCATTTCGCTTTCTTCGTCTTGCTCTGCTCTCCCAGGGCACTTTTACTGTCTGACTAATGTATCCCAGTAATACTGTACAAGTATAAGGTTTTGACTTTCATATAACCACAAGCAAGCAGTCAGAAATTAAGTTTGTGGTAAAAATAAAGATTTGTGATTATTATTTTTATGATTATTATGATTATTATTATTTTTTCATAATCATACAGCGTTCATTTTTACATCCATAATAACTGCCAGGTGAGTGTCACACGCTAGTATAAATTAGGCTACTATACTATCTTGTATATCATCTCACTCATCGTCTATACCGCCTAATCCTATGCAGGAGGCCTGGAGACTTTGGACACGAGGCGGGGTACACCTTGGACAGGATGCCAATCCATTGCAGGGCACACACACACACACACACACACACACACACACACACACTGCGGGCAATTTGGGAACGCCAACTAGCCTAATCTGCATGTCTTTGGAATGTGGGAGGAAACTGGAGTAACTCGGAGGAAACCCACCAAGCACAGGGAGAACATGCAAACTCCATGCACACAGAGACGGGAATTGAACCCGGACCCGGGAGGTGCAGGGCGACAGTGCTAATCACTAAGCCACCGTGCCGCCACTGTCTTGTATATGTTTGGTAAAAAATGGTAAATAAGTTTGTTAGAAATGATTGCAGGCAGGGGTGTGTGAGGGATTCAAAATTAGGAATAGAAAAAAACATAAACAATGAATAAACAAACAAACAAACAAAAAAACAAACAAACAAACAAACAAACAAATAAATAATAAGGCCCTTTACACATTATAGCATTGTATGGCTGTTATAGTGCTTGGGCTATAATAATAATAATAATAATAATAATAATAATAATTATTATTATTATTATTATTATTATTATTATTATTATTATTA
>JAQMYK010000021.1:7032618-7046626 GCA_030014345.1 Clarias buthupogon
GTTTACACGGACATAGAACATATCCGATATGTGTCACATATGAGCAAAAAATCGGAATTGGGTCACATTTAACTGAACGGTGTAAACGTAGCCTAATTCACACATACTGTATAAACCAAATTCTGTTTGGCCTGCCACCGCTGACCAGCGTTTTGGTGCCCAGTGTGAGGTATTGTACTGTGATGTAATAACATACTGCATATAATCATGTAACCATATATTCACAGGTAATAGTAGCACGCGAGCGTCAGTATCTGCATGTGGGCGGAGCCTATTTTTATTATAAAGCAAACATTTGGACGTTTGTTGAAATGAAGTCGTCCCGCCATGGTTGAAAAATAGTTCCTAAATGAAAGTTGAATACAGACAACTGTAGACATTTTTAGGAAATACCCTGTTTTCCAATGTACAGTATACGGTAAGTTGGTGGCAACCTGTACAAATTTTAGCTTTAGAGTTTTATTGTATATATTTAAATGAAGCTCATGTAATTAAGTTTGATTAAACTGCCATGTGAGTGAGCGGATGAAAGACAAAGTCAAAAATGCCAAGTGGTACAGTAACATGATGTTTAGGGATCTTACTGATATGATGTCCCTTGTATTCTTGACAACAAAACAATTTTTTAAATACCAAGTGTTAAGACTACAATCTTTAGTATAACAGTTTTGATTAATACCTTATGCAAATGAGTACCAATTTGCATGTTCTCTATATACATATTTGCATATTACACACATTTGTATTACAGAGTGGTGGATGCAGTGTCACTCAAAATGTCACAACTACATTTATAATTTACAGTATTTATTTATTTATTTTACATTAACTGTTTGGAGATCTACTGTGCTGCATCCCAGGGATTTCTTACCTGCTGATGTTTCTCAAATTCCAGTTTGATGGGCGACTTGATGCAGTTACATGTATCTTGGTAGGTCTGTTTCAGAGCGAGGTCCATCAGGTGTTTGTGATAGGCACCTGCTATGTTCCCACAGATAAAGATGATGATGTTGGCCAGCATCTGTACACAGAAGAACAAAACAACACCACATTCTGGTGACATCATCACCACATCTGGCTGCTACATTCTGATATAATAATATTTACGGGAATGGAAAGCTGGGTATAGTATTGGCATTATCCGAAAAAAGCAATCATCATCATCATCATCATCATCATCATCATCATCGCCACCACCAGCAAAACATTAGCCAGAGCAATAATATACCAGAATCTGATTGTAGAAACCATAGCACGGCAAAAGAAATACCTCTGCTGTCATCAGCACTTCAAAGATCTTAAGACGTCTGAAGCACATCAAATATTGTATGAAAACATGATGAAGGAGAACACCACCTGGTCTACGTTCCCCTTCCAGACATTCTTGATTACATGCCATGGCTTTGAATCAACAGGAAGTGTGGAATGAACTTTCCCAACTGTGGCATCTCCAGGAAATGAATGTGGATGCCAGAGACAGGATGTAGCCAAGAACAGCACTCAAGAGCGTCAATCATTTTAATTAGCCTCCAGGACCTCCGGCCTTTATTACTCAGACACACAATATTAACAGGTTAAACTGGTCCAGCAGTGGCAATTACACTGTCCTCTTCGACAATTAAGAGCACACAGGGGCAGGAGAGCTCAAGTTTCTTTTTTTTCCTAAGGAAACAATATTTGTCCTTTACTGGTCCCATGTCGAAGATCATATGGAGAAAGCCCGCAGTATACTCTGTTGCTTTTATTTTTCTTTCTCCTTCTCTGCAATATGGTTTGATTGAGGAACTATACATCCTGATCACCAAAGAAATTTCCTGTAGGACAGAAGACCTTCTACAGAATGGTGTGCATCAGTTCTTTGGGAGGAAATGCTTATTGATGAGGGAGGACAGAAGGACAGACTGGTTCAAGTTGACATGAAAGCTACAGTACATTTACATTTATGCATCTTATCCAGAGCGACTTTTTTGGGGGGGTGTGGAGGGAGATTAACCCAAGTACTGAAGAAACAGGTATGTATTAAGTCGCCGATTAAAGATTGCCAGATACTCAGACCAGAGACTCGGACATCTAGAGGAAGTTCATGCCACCAGCTACAGTAGGTAACAGAACAGAAAAAAGAGTCTGGATGCATGTCTTCCTCGATCTCTGAGAGATGGTGGGACCAGTCAAGCAATTCTGGAGAATCGGAAGGAATTCCTAGTACAGTAACCTCCTTCCTCACTCCCTCATCTTAATTACCACTTTATTCTGTATACAGGGTTGCAGTGGGCCTGGAGCCTATCCCAAAAGATTTAGGATACAAGGTGGGGTACACCCTGGACAGGGTACCAATCCATTGCAGGGCACAGACTATGGGCAGTTTGGGAACAACAATTATTTGACTTAGTCTGCATGTCTTTGGACTGTGGGAGGAAACCGGAGTACCCGGAGGAAACCCACCAAGCACAGGGAGAACATGCAAACTCCATGCACACAGACCTCCAGGCGGGAATCGACTCTGGAATCTGGAGGTGCAAGGCGACAGTGCTAACCACTAAGCCACCGTGCCGCCATCTACGGTACCTTCCTCTAACAACCATGTCAAACCTTGCAGAAGTGAACAGTAGAGGACCACATCAAGTTGAACAGGAATATGATGCTACAGTGGACACAGACTCACTGAAACCAGAAAGATAATGACTGGAGGAAGACCAGGTGACACTTAGTATGTAATCAGGTCATTACTGGAAATGAGGACTCTGGCGTCTTAGGAACATCCTTAATAAAGAGGAAAAAAAGTGTGTTTATCAGTCATGGGAGAACTCCTTTATTAAGTCCATCTGCTAGCAGTAATTACTGAACGATGGCTTTAAAAGGCAGAAGACAGATCCAGGCCAGGGAGGAGTACTGACTTAATTAGAAATCACACACTTCTGAAATCGCTAGTGCTAATCAAGCTCATGGCCGCATCCATACAGTAGCCGGGCCGTATCATTGCACCTGAGTATTAAGGGTTAAAAACAGAAAGCATTTTTTTTTTCAGAGGAGCTAAAGATCAAAGTATCCTTGGGACCACTGTAGAAGTGCATTAGAAGAGAAAAGACACCCTCTAATTAGTTATGTTAACAAAAGCGAAGCGGAGAGAGATGTGAAAAATATTGCAGCCCATAAGGTACCAAAAAAACAAAAACAAGTGCGAAATCATCCTTTGCTATTATTCAAGAGTCTAATTAATCTAAAAATGGTTTCTTTCAACAGAAGAGCAGAGTGAGTGACTGACTAATCAGCTAGAACGGCAGGAGAACATGCACATGGCAGTTCCCCGGAAAAAAAAAAAGTGCCAGTAAATGGACCAAACGCACCACCAGCATTTTGTTCATTTCCAAGGCAGGGTTGACACAACATAAAGGGCTCTTAATAAAGAAATAAAGTGCAGTGTGCTGTTTAGAGCCTAATGGAGAACCGGCGGTTCGTTCTTGTTGGATCGTTCAGGCCGAGTTGCTATGGTAACTGGGCTGGTGATTAACCTCTGGTTAAAACAATCATTTCCCAAAAAGCTTCCTTTCGCACAATGCATGGTGCAATTCTCCAGAAATATGAGGACACATTTGTAATGTGTATCGTACATACATGTGCTGATCTGACTTGCTTCAGGAAAAAAAAAAAGAGGAATACTATAACAGCTATAACATTGATTAGCAGTAAACTGGGGAGAGGATCATGGGCAGACAAGGCTGTGTGGACAGAAATGCACCGATTACTGAAAAGGTTAAATGCTGGCTGTGATAGACAGGCATCAGGACACTTAGGGATTCACAGATTGCTGTGTACAGGCGAAGAGTTCTTTTCTCAATCCGACTGAGCGTCCATGGAACGCATTGTACAAACAAGTCCCACATTTCAACTTACAGCACATAAAAGGATCTGCTGCTACGTACTGTAGATCCTGGTGCCAGATACTACATGATCATGTGGAGCCATGCCTTTAGGGGTCAGAGCTGTTTTGGTGGCACAAGGAGAGCCTACACTGTATTGGGCTTGAGCGCAGGGTCTTAACTGGGGTCAGAGCGCAGGGTCAGCCATGATACAGCGCCCCTGGAGCAGATAGGGTTAAGGGCCTTGCTCAAGGGCCCAACAGTGGCAACCTGGTGGAGCTGGGGATCGAACCGCCGATCTTCCGACCAGTAAGTCAGTGCTTTAGCTCTCTGAGCCACCACTGCCCCAACATTACATAGATCATTTCTATGTAATGAAACATTATTGTTGGAGTAAGTGGGCCACCATTTGATGATCTCAGTGCCAATCATCTTGACTCAAGTTGGCTGTAAACAGACTCCATCCATCTAGGAACCTCTGTAGTCCAACTAGGGACTGTGGAGGCCAATGGCAAGCTTTGAAGGCCAGTGGTGACCACTGTGTCATTCATCCAGACTATTTTCTGTTCTGGCACCTAGGTGATGGAATGATCTTCCTCTAGAAGAGTCTTTGGCAATCTTTAAACGACGACTCAAGACGTATCTGTTTCTTCAATACCTGGACTAATTCCCCTCCCCCACCCCCTTAAAAGAAAAGAAAAAAAAACTCATCCCAACTGACTGATGGCACTTAGTTAATAACCTAGTAACCAAGTGTAAGTATCTATCCAATGACGGAAACTTCAAAACACTTTTTGTAAGTCGCTCTGGATAAGAGCACCTGCCAAATGCCTAAAGTATTTACTCTCATTTCGTATGACCGTAGTAGGACCACCGGTCAACACTCACACATGCATTCACAGACTATGGGCAATTTGGGAACGGCAACTAGAGTAATCTGCATGTCTTTGGACTGTGGGAGGAAACCGGAGAACCCAGATGAAAACCCACCAAGTATGGGGAGAACATGCTCACAGACCCGACGAAGGAATCGAACCCGGGACCTGGAGGTGCAAGGTCACAGTGCTAACCACTTATTACATCTCAGCCATTCTCATCTTATTTGATTCATTCATTCATGCGCTTTTTCTTTTTAATTGAGAAAAATGATGTTACTAAGTGAGGTAAGTAATGAAAGAAGGTAACTCCAGTTAGACGGTTAGTAAGCAGCATTGTTATACTTGAACTTATGAGTAAGCGTCTGCAAGTGCACTCGTAATGTACAGCCTAGTACTTATTTCCATTTCAAGGTTATACCAGGAATGAATTCCTGAATACCTTTTCAAACTCAGAATGAATTAATGATTACATTTACATTAACACTGTAACACATGAGTGTGAAATTTGTCTAGGTAGGTCTCTTCTTACTGTGAATTTCCTTGTTCTATAAAAAGAAAAACAATAACAAGTCGAATAATAAAGAGGGTTGCGGACGGTGAAAGCAGCGTCCCTGCAAATTACAGTCAAGAACACAATGAACCATGCCAGATTTGCGGCGCTTTTCATCGTTGTCCCATTTATACCCACACAGTAAGAATAAAAATTAGTTTCCAGGATCATAGAGTAATAGACTGAGCCAGGAACTGCTCTCACTGCCATTTTTTCTCTTTTAGTTTTGTAGGGCAAACTATGTCCTATTTTCAAGTTTCGTATGCTTGCATCTGTGTTGCTGTCCAGTGAATAAAAATAGCCGAGAAATGATGCTCAAAATATACAGATCCAAAAAAAAAAAAAAAAAAAAAACTTCACATAAACAAAAGAGACTCACCTGCCAGACGAGTGGCTCGGCGAGCTGTGTTGTGTTTGAGAGGCAGACGCTGAGGACCAGAGTGTGGGAGGAGGACGTGAGGATGCTGGCGATGATGGCGTCCCGCATGGAGAAGGGTAGCATGGTGTAAACCACGAACACTATAAACAGAAAGAAAGAGACCTGCAATAGAAAAGAGAAAGAAAGAGAGAGAGAGAGAGAGAGAGTGTGTGAGAGAGAGTGAGAGAGAGGTTTGTGGTATTATTTTCCCCTTGAGGTATACTAGACGTATAGACAAAATAAAAGTGCACATAACAGAAGAGGATGAGATTATTGGTGCAAACTGTCTGAGTAATTGGTATATCTGTATAAGACATACAGTCACAGAGTAGCTTTACAAAAAAACAAAAAAACTGGGTGTAGATTCAGATCCCTAATGAGCACACCAGATTTGACAGCAGAGAGGAAAATCTCCTTGAAACAACATGAAGAAGAAACCTGGAGAGATGAGAAAATGTTTTCCAAGGTACCACAAAGTATGATTATACATCAAGACTCTTTAATTATGAAGACAGACAGTAATTATGTCGAAATCATGAGCAATATATATATATAGTACATATATATATTGCACTGTGGGAGGAAAGAAACTGAAGTACACAGAGGAAACCCACAAATCACGGGTAGAACATACAAACTTTATGCACACAGACCGCGAGGCTGCAATCAAACCTGGACCCTTTAGGTGCAAGGTGACAGTGCTAAACACTGAGTTTTAAATAAATAAATAAAAGAAATTAAAGATGCGATACATAGCATGATTTAAGCGTAATATGATTTAAGAATTTATAGAGACTCATCTCCGTCTTTCCCTCTACTTGTGTCGATTTATTTGGATTTATTTTAATGCTTTTTGTTGGCTGTATTTCTGACCAGTGAACAAAAGTACAGTGTTTCAGCCCTACACACTGGCTGCTTCTTAGTTCATCTCATCATCATTAGTGAAGCCAAATAAATGATCATCGATAAATTACAGTATCTTCTTATTGCACTCTTACTCTTATTAGAGCTTTTGTACTGGTCAGTGCTGCACTCTCCTTACCTTTGTCCATTAGTTTAGGGTCTTTTAATGTAATATTTCTATATATATTTAGTCATGTGTACAGTCATGTTCAAATGTTAGTACCCCCCCCCCGCCCCGCCTTTTTTTCTTTTGTGTAAAAACATAATAAAATCATCTGATCATAGCATAGCAGTGTTAGCCAAATACAACCACAGATGAACATCATCATACTGTATATCTTTTTTCACCATGCCATTATTTATTCAACAAAAATGACGACAACAACAACAACAACAAGGCAGTACTATTTACCCCCTTACTGCTTTCACAGAATTTATGAAGGTATGTTGCATCCAGGTGTTGCTAATCATCAGTCCTTGATTATTCGATCATCAGCAGGTTTACAGACCTCTATAAATGCAGAAGGTCTGTCAGGTGGCAAGGAGAGAAAGACATGAGCAATGGACTTACAGAAGCAATTGTTGTTGCATATCAATCTGTAACGAGCTATAAAACAGTGGCCAATCTTTTTAGGTGTGGACGTTCCAGCACATTCACCCCAAGGTCAGACAGAAATACAGAAGAGCTACATACAGGCCTCACTGAGCACGTAAAATGTTGAAAGTTCATGAATTCATGCACAATTAGACGAAGACTGAACAAGTACAGTTTGATTATAAGGGAATGCCAGGAGAAATGTCTAAAAACAAGACTTCTGGAACAATGTCTCATAGACGAACGAGAACAAAGTGGAGTTGTTTGACCTCATTGCTCAGCACCATGTTTTGCAAAAGCCAAACAGCATTTCAGCAGAAAAAAACTACATAACCACCGTCAAGGACGGCGGTGGATAGGTGGTGATTTGAGCTTGTTCGTGCAGCCACAGGACCTGAGCGTCTTGCAGTCTTTGAGTCAACCATACAGTAAACTCCTCCTCTGTATACCAGAGTATTCTAGAAGCAAAATGCGAGGCCATCTGTCTGACAGCTAAAGCTTAGTCTCAATTCGGGCACGCAACAGGACAATGATCCGAAGCACACCAGTAAATCTACTTCAGAATGGCTGCAATATGAAAGCATCAAGGTTTTGAAGCTAGTCATTAAGTCCACACATTAACCCAACTGAAATACTGAGGGGGGGGGGGGGGGGGGGTATATTTTAGTATTTATTTATTTATAGTATTTAGTACTTATATTTAGTAAAAAAAAGTTAATACCGTTGTTTGTCAACGCTGAGGTTGTATTTGCCTAATACTGAGAACCGCTAGTCTTTATCAGATGAATTTTACTACGTTTTGTTTTTTTTATCCTCACATCTGATCTGTAGATCTGCGTTGGTTTATATAGCACCGATGTTCTAGAGGAACTGTATGTACAGTGTATGGATGTAATGATCATAAAAATGTACACTTTGACTTTTTAAAAATGAAAGCTTCTACGCACACACACACACACACACACACACACATGAACAATATTGAAGTGAATCCTATTCGCTGTCTGCTTGTTTTGCAGTAGTGTCACACAGGGTGGTAGATGCTGACAGCTCGTACACGCTTCACCCAGGAAAGATGCACCTGCTGCTGCCTTACTGATTTCTCCAGATTATAAAACAATGCTGGAGCAGAACTTCCACTGAGATCCACTGAATCTTGGGCTCATTCCCAGAATGACCTCCCATAAACCCAGCAATCGCTGCCGTTTTGTTGTGGTCGGAATGCAGGGTGAATTGCATGATCTGTCGCTTTTGAATGGAAATGCACAGTCTATTTCATTCTGTCTTTTTTCCGGTGAGCGAGACGGAGAGTGATGACCCAGTTCAGCTGCTCATGCGATAATCATCTCTTTTGACTGGGCCTGTCCTTCACCGACTCACCGGGTATGGCTAGCGCAGACAGAACTCCTGTTATTTATTTAGAGTTCCTTACTGAATAGCGAAATGATTAGCCGTCACGAGGAGCAGAAATCAGCCGGGTTTGATCATCTGCCAAATGCACAGTGCAGTAAATCAATAAACAGGGATGCAGAGGCAGTCTCATTATTGAGAGCTGGTCTTATCGAGAGACACACACACTATGCTTATTGATATACGAAAGTTACGGAAAAACAGGCGGTAGTTTGAAAATAGAGTTCCTATCCATTATTCGTGTGGAACGGCGCTCGGTACGGGTTTCTGACTCACCTAACGCAATCTCCTGCAATAAAATATCAGCAAGAGAAAACACTCTGCATGCTGCGAGCTGAAAATGATGGAGAAGTAAAAGACAGCTTAAAATATGTTAGAATGTAAAAATAAAATAAAAAATTTAACGACTGTTAAAAATATATATATAATTAAAAAAAACTTTTACAGTATGAAAATGCAAATGGATGGAATTAAACTGAAGGGCAAGTGAGAAAGAATGGAATGTCATCTTTGTAATTAAATAGAAAGGGAAAAAAAAGTGAAGAACAAGTGAACGCGGAAGCAATAGGGCGTTCGCGTGTGACATCAAACCAGCCGCTGATTAGTCTGGCAATCCCCTGCCACAAGATGCGAAATCAAAAACTTGTTAAACAGTTATCAACGGGAAAAAAAAAGATTATGGTTAAAGATAATCCCCTGCTGGTGATCACTGCATTATCACGAAATACATGTTTGGTAAATTTAACACAATATCCAATATCATAAAGACTGGTTTAGAGCACATGCAGAAAATTGACTAACTATACTATACTATACTATATATAAAAATACTAACTGTTTATTTTATTCCTCTTTATTGCTCTTTATAGAAGTTTCTTTTATTCAGAAATGTTTTCAAAAGCATCTTTTGCTTATGCCATATTTTTTATGTACAGTACCCAAGACTTTTGCACAGTACTATAAGTAAAACAGCTGTTAGGTTTTACTGAGCTTGCTGGAGAATATGAGTTCTTCTGGTAACTTTGTCACACTCGCTCCATTCTATTTTTATGTAAATCCCCGAAGCGTACGTACATTAGGTTTTTTTGTTTCCATCTGAAAACTGGTCTGTCTTGTACTATATTTTATTACTTTACAGCCATGCATATATTCTCCTGTAATGTTATTTATTTATTAATTTTTAAATTATATATGGAAATACTGAATGATTTTGTACATAATTAAGCAGACAAGATAAACATATATAACATAATTGGTACAGCATATAATATCGTGCCTAAGACTTTTGCACAGTACTGTGTGTGTATATATATTTATATTTATATTAACACATTATATTATATTAACAATGTAATTAGAATTAAACAATTACAACACGTGACATAGGTACACTCTGGGAAATTTCAGTAAGTTCTTGACAAAGTCCACATACTAAACCGCGTCAATGTGCGCAAAGTGTCCTCCAGGGGTTTTCCCTGACTGTTTTTATTTACCCGTTTTATCGTACATGCTAAATGGCTAACCACACGGCCAGTCAGCACAAACCTGCTAATTACTGAATTCAGGTGTTTCTTCTTCCCGGTGAAGGGCAATCTTAATCATCTTCAGCATACCAGACATCTTGGACAATGATATGCATCCAACTTTGTGGCATCAGTCTGAGGAAGGCCCTTTTCTATTCCAACATGGCCGTGCCCCAGTGGACTGGGAACGGAGATTGCGAGGCAGACCTTCTCACCTGACCTCAAAAATGCTCTAAAGAATGAATGTGCATGAATTCGCAAAGTAACACTCCAAAATCTTGTTTAGAGCCTTCCAAAAAGATTGGAAGCTGTTATACGGTAGCTGTATAAGAGCGATCAACTCCATATTGAAGTAAATGTATTTGGATACAATGTCATTGTCCATATAGTTTATGTAAAAATAGGGAAAAGAAAAAGGTCAGAAACTGGCGTGTCAAATAATAACAAAATGTAAACTATGCTGATATTCTGCTTAAATAAAGCTTGCTCAATCCAAAAAACTCAAGTTTCTCAACATAAACTGTTATTTGGTTTCTCGTCGCGTAATCAGTGAGGGACTTCACTGATTACATGGTGATTGTTTGGCTTGGCGGTGTTATCTGAGGCGGGCATGATTGCCCGAGGAAACAGTGAATGATTTGATTGTGGATCATGTGACTGAAAGAGCTCTATACTCACTCTCTCACTCATATCATCTCTATACCATGTATCCTGTACAGAGTCCCAGGAGGCTTGGAACCTTTCCCAGACACTCATTCACACACCATGGGCAAGTTGGAAATAGTGGTTAGTCTATTCTGCATGAGTTTTGGAGAAACCTAGAAGAAACCCACAGAGAATATTCAAATTTCAAGCACAAAGACAGGACTCGAACCCTCAACCCTGGTGTTGCACGTCCACAGTGCAGTGTCTACACTAATGTGCAGATGCTCTATAGTTATTTCTTATAATTAAGATGAACAAAAACAAGCCAGCAAATTAAAATGCATGATTTTATTTATTAAGTATAATAAATATATACTGTAAGTAATAACTTAACATAATGAACAACTAAAGACAGGAACAACTATATGGAAAGAAAGACAGCAGTGTATGTGGTAATTAGTGCTGTCAATCGATTAAAATTTTTTTATCTAGTTAGTCACAGTCATAGTCCGTGATTAATCATGATAAATCACAATTTTGAAATATTCAGATTTACAGTACGTGTATTATAAATGTGCGGCGTTAGAATAAAGAAAAAGCATGACAAACTCTAGCCAGATAGTATGGGCTAGAGCAAGCTAGAGCCTTAGCCGCCGGAGTCACCACTCCCACAAATTACGTTTAATGTATTCTGGTAAAAATAGTTCCCCTTGAAGGTAGCTCGAGCACGCAACTTTCGTTTTATCCCAACGTTTTTATAATAATTTGATGTTCAGCACACCTGGTGATGTTTCCTCAGTCATCTTATTATCCGTGTTATTAACATGCCATTATTACACACAGCCGGGTAACTGTGGTGCGATTATGGGAAGCCATTAGGGTCCAAATTGGTCATATGATTAATTTAGATTAAAAGAATAGTGATGCAGTAAACTTCAAGATTAATCACATGTCTTAACGGGTTAATATTGACAGCCCTGGTATTAGTAATAGTAGTAGTAATAATAATAATAGTAATAAAAGTGTTTGGGCTGTTAACGGCCTGTCGCAGATCATAGTCAGGATGTTTTAGGGGAATTAACATAAAGTTTGATTTTTGTAAGATCTTTGGTACTTTTTTGACCCGGGGGTGAAAGTGTTAAAATTTGACTCATCTAGTCGAATCCCAGCACAGATTTCTATAAAATATCACAGCTGTTCCTTCAACTTTAAAGCTCCTATATCAGCTGGGAATGTTTTCACATTCAAGTCATTAAATATAAAACACAAGTGTAAGCGTTCAAGTGTAATTCATCAATCTAATAGCATCTCAATATAATATAGCATCGCAGTATAATAGAGCTCTGATCTAAACATTCACGCTCCCCTCTAGACGGTGATCAGTCGGCGATCAGTCGGCATGAGACATTTTTCAGAGGAGACAGGAAGATCGCTGTCTCAAAATATCATGAATTCTGTCTAGTGAGGTCATCAAATATTAAAAGTATGATTATAATTTTAGCTCATTATTAATAAAGGCCCGAGGAGCGCTATGAATCTTAATCAGAGATGAATGCGTCCTACTGTGACGCGTCCTATTTTTGGCCCGAAAAGAAGAAAGTAATGAAAGTTTATGAAGAATAGTGCTGGAAGTTATGCAATACATTTTTAATTAGAAATAGCTATGAATATACAGTGGATGAGTGATCAGATATCGAAAGCACGAGGACGCGTTGTGGATATATCGTCAGCTTTCAGGACAAAACTAACCGATTTGAAAGATTTAAGGATGTACTGTAAACACTTACATGAAATACGTAAATTCTGGTTGGTTATGAAGGATGGGATCATTAGTTGCTCAGTCTGAAGGGGAAAAGTTATGCTAATGATAAACACTCCTGTGTCTGAAGTGTGTGTCTGAGCTGGAGGGTGAGCGGTCGCCGTGTCCGATGGTACAAACTGAAATAAAATAGGCTCTTCATTAAAATCATACTGAATTTCTTTTTTCGAATGAATTATCCTAAATATTAGATCAAACGTAGTATAAATAAGGAAGGCATAAAAGCCAAGAAGAATCAGAATTTCATCTCTATCTCTCTTTTATCTCAGTCTTTCCATCCCTTCCACTGCAGCCTATTAAAGTATCCGAATCTCTATCTATCCTCTATGCCACTTATCCTGTGCAGGGTCATGAGGGGCCTGGAGTCTATCCCATTGAGCTCAGGGCACATGGCGGGCACATGGCGGGCACATGGCGGGGTACACCCTGGATTGGGCGGAGACCCATTGCAGGGCACAAGCACACCACTCACACACTATGGGCAATTTGGAAATGCCACTCAACCTACAGTAGATTGCATGTTTGTAGACTGTAGGAGGAAACTGGAATACGTATGTACAGTATATATGCAACATGCAAACACCTCACACACATTTGAAACTGAAAGTGAGATTTCTGAAGGTGTGAGATGACAGCGCTTACCACTGACCAACCGAGAATGATTCTATCTGAAAGAATTGAAAAAGGGCCGTTGGGGTTTGTGTATATTTGTATATTTTACGCAAAGAAAATATACTTCCCTATATACTGCATTAACTGTCAATAGTGTATATTTAATGATTTAGTCTTCTGATCTACTGGTAAATTTAAAAGATTTTTTAATGTTAATATTCCTCACTGCTACACTAACTGATACTAACTGATATTAGTTATATAAAAATATATTAAAAATTTTATAAAATTTTATAAAATATATAAAAAATATATTCATATTCAAAAATATATTAACAATATACAGAATAATATATTGTATTCATAAAATAAAATATATAAGGAATTGCTGATTTTCATATATTGAGAAATATATTAAAATATATTCAAATGTATATCTTAATGTATGTAATTTTATATTTTAAGAATATACTTTATAATATATATATATAGTCTTTTTTTTTTTTTTTTTACAATATATGTAAATGTAATTCGAACATAATTAACTTTATAGGCATTAATCAGAGTAAAAGTGTGTGTATAATTCTTAAACATGCATAAAGTTTTAATAATGTTTCAATAAAGTATAAATATAATAGTATTTGTCTTTATTGCAATATACATGATTCATTTATATGTTGCAATATATTCATAAATATATAAGCACTATTTTCCTATATATAAAAATTAGGGCCGGGACTTTAACGCGTTAATTTAGATTAATTAATTACACAAAAAATAACGCGTTAAATTTTTTAA
>JAQMYK010000021.1:7049424-7067678 GCA_030014345.1 Clarias buthupogon
CGAAATTGTCCAGAGGAGGCTGAAAAGGTAGCGCATTTAACACAAGTAATTTAATCAAGCACGAGAGTTTCACGCCGAGTACTCGTACTCGTTTTCCAAAAAAGTGGTATTGGGGCATCCCTAATACAGTGTTTTTCAGGTTATAGGTTACAAAGAGAGTTCCATCTAATTCCGAGACACTCTGAACCAGTAGGAATGTTATGCTGAAAGGAATCTTGAACCTGGTGGTGGCAGCATAGGAAGTTGTAAGCGTGGGCGAATCGGTGTTGTATCATGTCAGAGTGTTTTATACCACCTTGCTGTTGATTGTTTTCCTTTTATAGTCTGATCATTATTCCTTATGTAACCCTTACACATGTGGGAAATGATTAAAAATCCTGCACACATATGAGTAGTCCTGCATCTACTGTATACAGGCATTCTCGTTTACTGTACCAGCATTAACAAAGAAACCTTTCGAGGTTACATCAACATCTTTAAGACTGCATTTCCTCAGCAGGATAATCATCTAAGTGTACTGTGGAATCTTTAAGATCGAATGCACCACTGACTGTTCCATGATCTTTTACGGACAACAGCTCGTGTCTAAAAGATCTAGAGGTCATTGCCATTGTCAGACCACTACTTTCAGTCTCTTCCTTGCCAACGATAAACACTGAAGCAACTGGGGCCGCTCGGATGAGCCTGCGGAGCCCCACAATTACCTCACCATTATGTTTCATGCTGACTTTCCAAAGAAAAGCCTTGCCACAATTTCTTCCATTATGCCATTTGCGCTTCCAACATAAATGCTGAAGCCTCTTGAAGGGGTGGGAAAAATATCCCCCTGTGAAGCAAAAAAAAAACCCCACAGCTTCCAGGTGCCGGCTGTGATAAGCTAAAGAGCTAAAGAGCTAAGGGCTATGTGAGAGGCATGGCACTTCAGAATGCCACCTGATGAAGCTGGCTTACTTTGAATGCGGCGTGTGCTTAATGGAGTGAGGAGGAAAAGAGTGAGTTTGGTGATAAAGGGTTAGAGAAAGGAGCAGCTCGAGAAGACGCCAGTGCAACTTCTTAATAATGCAGTGCCAACAGGTATTAATATACTTGCTGGGAGAGGGAGAGAGAGAGAGAGATAAAGATGGAGGGGGGAGGAAGAGAGGAAGAGGGAAAGAGCAAATGAAAAGAAGAAATAAAATTAGATGTGATGTGAAGGATGTACCTGATTTAAGTACATCTGGATAAACAGAATGATTTGTCACTGTTTCCCTGAACAACCATAATGTAATCATGGGTAAGACACTCCGGTGTGAAAAGATAGACTGCACGCTGCCTGTTTTTTTTTTCTTTTTCAAAAGTGCATTAACCCACTTCAAGCCACTTGTAGCTCAGAAAGACTGTGACACATGCAGATTAACATCGCCATGTGACATGACTCTGCTTTTATCCTGATCAATAACACACCCAAAGAAAAAGACCTGGATTTATACTCAGATGAGAACCCCGGTGTGAGATTATTAACTTAACGTCTATTGATGCTCGTCATGCATTCGCTATTCACCTGTTCGCCCGCATTGATCACAGAAAGGTTGGAACTAATTAAGAAATGAGTCAGTCATAGACCCGATGGTCTCGCTTCAGTCAATTCTCCTCGGTTACACTATTTAATCCATAGTATAATGTTAGAGATCTTGAAAGCAAGCTTGAATATGGGCTTATAGTGTAGTGCGCAAGCACCATCCTATATTAAAATGAGTTACTGTAGCTTGCTAGTGCCATGGTGTAATTGCTAATCCTTAGAGAACGTGGCTAAATATGTAAAACAAGCAGCTAGATGAGATGACTAGCATGCTGCTGACGTAGCATAGCTACTGGGTGATGTTCTGATTGCGTGCACACTGATATTCAGAGGTGGGAAGTAACGAGTTACATTTACTCCGTTACATTTACTTGAGTAACATTTTGAAAAAAAAAAGCTTCTATGAGTAGTTTTACTGCACCATACTTTTTACTTTTACTTGAGTAGATTTGTGAAGAAGAAACGCTACTCTTACTCCGCTACACTCGACTCGTTACTTTTCTAACCATTTCCTCACACATGAAGCCGGTGGATCTACCGCATGACTGTTTCACCAATCAGACGCAACAACAATAATCACATGACTCCGTTTGACCAATCAGCCGCAGTGACAATCACCACATGTAGTCACATGACCACACTCACAACGGCAGCATAGCGAGGAAAAAAATCTTCAGCCGGCATCCCTGGCCTCATATACAAAGCATGTACGAGCTTCATACTAGGTGTCTTCTCTATCTGCCAAAACATACACACACTTTAGCATATAAAAACACGACTTCTAACCCTAAATTGTGCAAACGGAATGACGATACCGGCCGAGGTGGCTCTCAGCTCACTGCAGTCCCGTGAACATTCAACAAGTTGAACGCTGATCTTTGAAAACTGACAGATAACTTGTCACCAATCTGTCTGTGGGAACTGTACACACAATCACTCACCAACACCACTTGCACATCCGCTGTGAGATATTGCCACTTCCCCTATACAGTCATTTCCACTTGGACCATTAAAGTTGGGACCATTAAAGGCTTTCCTGGGAGGCCAGTGTTTCCGTCTGATGAGAAAACTTTCTACATTGATGGTATCCAAGCACTAGTGAAATGCTAGGATAAGTGCATGATGGTAGCAGGGGATTATATAGAGAAATAAAGGTAATTTATATATAACTCATAACTGTGTTCTTAACTTTTATTCTGCACAATCAGAAGTCACGGTTACGGAAGTCAATGTGTTATTTTAGCATCAAATCATGCATTGGAAATCTTACAGGGCTTTTTTTTTCTTTTTAAGCCCACATAATGAGCGCTACAGTATATGATTTGTGTGCATGGATATTGGGTATTGCCTTTGGGTTTCACTCCTCAGTGCCAGAATTGCATGCACCTACCTACCACTGTAAGGGGCGGAAAAAAAAAAGAAGATTTATAGCCTTTAAAAAGAATCCAGAGCACAAGGTGTGACAGTTTTCCCGTCTTGTTTTACCCGAGTACTGACTGAGACTCACATTGTATGGTACAGTATGTCCATACATACTGTACATAGCCATGCATTTTAGATATACTGCAAGTCACCTTGATTCCATTAGATGAGTCATGTTCAGTCATAAATTGGCAGCTATATGGTAAATAATATTCATTTGGGGAACGGATCGATTCAGTGTAAACACGCAATGCAACTCGATTGTGAAAGTATGAAATGTGCAGCTGAACGTGTTTGGTGCTTATGTGGGGCTGGTAACAGTAACAGCTAAATGAGTAGATGGCAAATAAAGAGGAAGTACTGTATGGAAGGAAGAGCGTCAGAAACCCTGAGAGCACGATCGAGTGCGAAATAGCGACCGTGTGATGTTCATAATTATGGTAATACAGTACACATTCAGCTATGTGATGTGTAATCCAGAACCACTTTGATGATACTCATGGTTTCAAAATATGTTACAATTCATGAGTCAGTGTGCTTGGAAAAGACGTCAGCAAAAAAAAAAAAAAAAACAGACCGATCTCATGTTTTACTGTCCACTATCCAACTGAATGAAGCATGGTTTTTAATTTTTGATATGTGTTTGTAATGACAGATGAAGTGAGAAAGGCACGTCACGTTATTTCCCCGGTCTCACCTGGTCCCACGGACAGACGATCCCTCCGGAGAACATGAAGAGGTAACCCATGGCAACCAGGCAGCCCCAGATGAGCAAGGAGAAGAGGCGGAGGAGCTTCTTAAAGACAGACTCGATGCAGACCAGGATGAAGATGGTGAGGAAGATGGCCAGTGTAGTGGGCACAGTGATGAGGAAGGCTACGTGGTCCTCCATGGCCTGAAAGGAGGGAGGTGTAGGTCTTTATTACAGATAATATTGCAGATATATTGCACTATAAGTCACAAACAAGACATTGTCAGAAGTAAAAAATAAATAAATAAATAAAAAACAGTGTAAAAAAAAAATAATAAAAAAGACGTGATATAAACTGTTAATGCTTTTAGACACCTTCTCTTTTTAGGACTGTGCAAAAGTCTTGAGCCCCGTCATTTCTTCATATTTTGTTTCCAAAGAGTCAGACCAGGCTCTCTTGTATTTTTAATGTATTCTTGAGGAACAGTTCTCCGGGGCTTCCCGAAGGACTTCTTCGCTTTTCTTCTTGACACGATTTTGCTTCTGATTTTCAGTCCCGTCCCTGTACCGGAGCCGTTTCAGAGGAACGTTTTTCGTTTGTTTGTTAAGCCAAAATCTAACTTAAGACATGAATTAGTGAGAAACAGGTGCAGATGATGACAGATGATCAGGACGGTGATTAATATACTGGTGATGCTGAGCGCTGAGTGCTGGAAACGGACGAGAGGGGAAATGAGGTCGCTGCTGAGGTTGTTACTCTATCTATGTTTTCATTTCTTTAATTTAATGTACATAATTAAATAAAATTTCATTTAATATGAAGAAAAGAGGGGTGGCTCAAGACCATTGCACAGTATTGTATCTCTATTTATGTATGCATTAATATATAAATGTATTCGACTTATACTTAAGTGCTATTCAAACAATTAAAGCTGATTAAGATGCTGTATATGAAATTCATTTTAGGACTTCAAGAGCGACAACAAAAGACCAAATAAACACACACAATATAAAACTGGCTATATTTAATGCACATTGACTCGTATTAGACAAAGCAATTAAATACTGTGCCAATAAAAACATTGCGTGATACCACTAAGGACTATACGCAATATACCACTGTATAAACAGAAACATGAAAAACTAAAAACCGCTACTGTAAAATAACTGAATCCTCTTAGAGCATCAACAGTGATCACAATCTCAATACAAACTCAATAAACCTGTATTAAGAGATTATGCATGATGCAGCAGATTCTGTTTCTTTTATTTGTTTAGTATACCCTTTGCTTTTCTGAACTAATTAATATTTCATCGTTTGCGATCCAGTAGTTACTGGAAACGGTCAAGCGCAATCAGCACCACTTAGAAACTGCGAAAGACAAAAACAGATCAATAACATACTGTATGTAAAAGCATTCTAATCTGTGAAATAAGATATGAAGGTAATAAAAAAGAAAGCCTAGATATACTATCAAGACCAGAGGCTTAGGACGGGATTTACTAAAGGATGCTGAGGATCAATACTGGTCTAAGTCCAAATGTAAAGCCAAAACAAATAAACAAATAAATACATTCCCCACCCAGGAAGCGTGGAGAGGATGTATATGAAACATCCAGAGACCACCATCCCCTTTATACTCTTCCCTGCCTTTTCACATCACTCCGCTTTTCTTCTGTCAATGTGTGGGTTGAAATACACAAAGTTTTCTTCTCAAGAGAAATACACTGCTACAGGCTCTAAGGCTACACTGAATCATATCACAATATATGTAAATAGAAGATTTTACATGATTAGTTGTGCCAAACGGAAGAATAGGGAGAAGTGCAATCTCAGTGACGGTGGCGTGGAATAGGGGCTGATGATCTCCTGGGACTTTCACACAAAATAGTGTTTAGAGATTAGTGCAGGAAATAAAAAAACACCCAGTGAGTAGCAATTTCATTGGGTTTTTACAGGTCAGGAGAGGATTGACAGACTGTTTAAGCGTACAACTGTCTCATCGTCTATACCGCTTCATCCTGTAGACAGGGTCTTGGGAAACCTGGAGCCTATCCCAGGAGACTTAAAGCATGAGGTTGTACAACCATTGCGAGCAGAAAAGCATCTCAGAGTGTACATAGCTGCTGTGATTAACTGATTGGATGATTGCATGAATGACCAGGTCTAATCAAGAAATCCATCCATCATCCATATAGGAACCTTTTGTAGTCCAACTAGGAAACATGGAGGCCAATGGTGACCCTATCATGGTAGGAGCTCCGGTCAACATTCACACATTACGGGCAGTTTGGGAACGCCAGTTAGATTAATCTGCATGTCTTTGGACTGTGGGAGGAAACCAGAGTACCCGGAGAAAACCCTCCAAGCACTGGGGAAAACATGCAAACTCCATGCACACCGACCTGACACAGGAACCTGGGAGTGCAAGGCGACAGTGATAACCTTAAGCCACTATTCTGGCAATAAAGTAGATAATATTTAACAGCAAAGAAAAAAAATGTGCTTCTTCGGTCATAATTTTCTATCCCCTCATTTTTTGCTGGTTTAAAAACAAGGGCTTGTGTTTATATGGGACGGGATAGGGCTAGTGTTTAAAAAACTCTGTCTTTAGGCTGGTCAAATAATAAGTACTCTAATCTACCCTTGCTAGTTTCCTAAGCTAATAGTGCGTATGATAATGTTCCGTTGTGTGCCATATTCTGTATGATGTACACTACTGTATATGTACGCTATATGGAAAGTCTTTGGCCAAACCTGTATCCAAATGCATTATGGAGTCGTTCCCCCTTTTACAGCTGTAACAGCTTCCACTCTTCTTGGAAGTCTGTCCACAAGATGTTGAGGTGTTTTTGTGGGAATTCGTTCCCATTCATTCCGTAAAGCATGTTGGACGAGGAGGTCTGGTTCGCAATCTTCACTTCAATTCGTCCAAAAGGTGCTCGATGGGGTTGAGTTCAGGGCTCTGTGTTAGGGCCAGTCAAGTTCTTCCACACAGAGCTCATCAAACCATGTCTTTATACAGTAGTCCTGGCTTTGTGCACTGGGAGACAGTCATGTTAGAATCGGAAAGACCCTTCCCCTAGTTAACTGTTGCCATAGCATTGTCCAAGATGTCTTGGTATAACGCTGAAGCATTAAGATTGCCCTTCACTGGGGATTGATTAAAACACCTGAATTCAATAATTAACAGATTTGGCCAAACACTTTTGTCTGTATGGTGTACGTGATACGATTAGTCAGCACTCAGTAAGCGTGTGTCCTCAGGTAATCAGTCTAAAAGAGCATCATCAAGAAGGAGTGAGTCACCAGACGTAATAGGAGACACCCTCGGGAGCAGAGTGGACTCAGGAAAAACTCTTGCGCACACGCACTGCATCTCAATGAAGTCCCGAGGAACTCGTGCAGCTTCGCAGGCAAGAAAACAGCAGAGACTCAGACGCTCATTCACAGCTTTGAGCATGCTTTTCCGGAGCGTGTACTGTATGAATATGCTAAACACGCCTATCAAAGTCCAATTAGCTCGCAGTCACTGATTGCATGATTAGCCCTAAAACGCCAGTCTCCCTCGTTCAGGCTCGGTAACTGAGATTTCTCCGGGTTTAAGCTAAAGCTGCAAGAGTGCTTGCTCATCAGCCTGCCTGCATGGACGCACACACGCAGCTAATTAGGTATTTGAGCGCATTTAAACCCTATTTCCCTGCGGTCACAAAAGCAGCCGCTTTATTACAGCAGAGGCCCTTCCTGTTCAGTCGCCTTATCTGTTTGGGCGGTGCGTGTGTGTGTGTATGTGTGCATGCATGTATATGGCTGTGTGTGGGTGTGTGTGGTTTTGCTGCAGAGCTGCTGATGGGACAAGAATGTGAAAATTGTCACCCAGTGTCAGCAGTTCAAAACTTCACAGAGTCAAACTGTGACATGCAAACACATTGAGCATGTCCTCGCTCTCTCTCTCTCTCTCTCTCATTATTTATCATCTGTGTATGCGAGAAAACCTGATAAGGAAACACTATGCGTTTGTGTGTGTGTGTTTTCCTGCTGGAATATTTTTAATCCTGCACTTTGCATGTGTGGGTGTCGGAGTGGGAGTAACCGGAGCCTATTAGCACCTTCACCACATGCATCTCTTATGTGCTGAGGATTAAAGTCTGCTGAAGAGACTCACGGCGATAAAACCAGGCCACGTTCAGCACGCCCGACACGGCTTACGTAACAAACGCGCAGACGCACACCTGCAATGACTGATACAGCATATCACGACAGCGAGGTTTAACCGTCGTGATGGAGCTGTCTAACGCAAGGAAACACGAGGAAACAAAGAAAGCAGACTGTGATGGAATGTTTTTATTCCCGATAGGGGTCACGTTCTATAGTGCACCGAGAGATGATCAAGTGTGACAAAGCGGATTTTCAAAGATGATAGTTGGGTTCAACGATGGAGCAAATGATGATGCAAATCACACAACGTTGGAGTCACTCTACTAATGTTTGACCTATATCAGTTAATTAAATGAGTTATGAACACGATTCCATTACTTACGATAAGACCCTTATATATTTAGGGCCCAAGCACTATATGGTGCGCAGGACCTTCTTGCTTTCCTAAGGATCACTATTATTTTTTTCCCACATTTTTGGGCTTTTTGGGGGTCTTAACATGCTCAAAAACAGGTTGGAATCTGCTGCCATTAGAAATGCCTGAGAGTCGCGTAGCCCGGGGGCCCTCAGGGGCCCTCACACAAGATTTTGCTGCATAGCTCATACACACTTGCACGTATGCACACGAAACCTGGTACACATTTAGAGCTCATTGAGCTGAACAACTTTCGCACTGCATGTCATGAGCTCAACTCAACAGGAAGTCAGTTATTTTGTGTTGTTTGCCAAAACGCACCTGATGGATTTTGATATGCTCCTCCTAGGGAATTTATACGATCGCCACCAAACCGGGCCAATGTGATCTAAAGACATCGAGGATGCAAAATTGTAGAGGGTTTTTACACACATGCGTATGCACGCATAACCACACTCATACATCACACACATACACACTCACATCACAAATGTAAACACTCGCACACTCACATCGCTCACTCTCACACATGTGCACAGACATACACACACACAAACACACCATCTTTTCTGGAGGTATTAACATAAAATTCCTGCTTTTCTACTAGGGCAGCGATGGCTTCTTGAAGGTCTTAACATGCTCAAAAAACACACAGGTTGTGTGGTGCACCCGGGTGCTTGGGCCCACTCATCGTTCCTTGCAACTATAGTTCTTTATGTTCTCTTTTAATTTGTCTGTAAAAGGCTAGATTTCCTGTATTTAAAACCCTTAAAACCCAACTCAACATAGGTAAATGACGATTGAAAAAAAAAAATTATATACAGTAGACATTTGTTATATACACTTTAACAAGAAGGCTTCAGACCTCAAACTGTGTATTTGGGTTTTCGGATATGTCATATAGAAGAAAAAGTCATCATTACTTTTATAAAGGGAAAATTTTACCGGAATATGGGAATAACGTTGCAACAATGTAGAGCTCTCAAAATAAGCAAATTATTATAATTTTTTTTAATTATTATTATTTGAACATAGAAACAAAAAACAAAAAACAACTATAAAAGCACATGATTATGTGTAAATGTGCTATTTTTTGCCTGTGTGACCCAGATTAAATTTTTTTGCTGAGTCATGTTTAGGTAGACGATTAAACGATTAGACGATTAAAATGAACTTAAATTCAGTTCATCATATTGACTATCGTGTGCTGAAAATAAGGATATGTCACTCTTCATACTGCACAAACCAGAGCCCTATATACAGTACAGTATGTGTATAAAACAATTTTAAAAATAAAAAAATTAAAAACGGCAAACAAAAAAAAATGGCTAAAATGCTCTGAGCATTAACAGCTAAGAAAATAATCTAAGTAAGAAATTAACAAGAAATTATCACCAAATTCATTTCAACATCTACTGACCAAATCTCAGAGTCCACTGTTACTGTAGATCCCTGAACTCGAACCTTTTATCCTCAACTAATCAACCCTGTTCTTGGGTTAGATCTGATCTCATTTAAAGTTCCTGAATGTATTTCTAATTAACGTAGACTATATTTAAGAATGTACACAGAACAGAGACAAAGATTCGGACCGTAGTTGGAATGTAGGTATTAAACTGAACTGTACAGAAAAATGTAATGTACAGTATAAAGTAAAGTATTGAACAGTACTTCTAAAGCCATAACCAAAATCATTTAAACAAATACTTTCTCAGATCCGCAGTTTTCTATTGTAGTATCGAGCTGTTTTTGGACTTGCTGCCCCAGGTTGATTTTTTTCCTGTACGTGGGTGAGAGGTTGGATGTTTTACACAATAGATTGACGTGAGCGTTTTGCAAGCCGAACAGATACAGTACTATGGAGACTTTTTAATGCGAACATAATGTAATCTACTGTACGAGCTGTACAGTATAAAAACAGTGTCGGGTGAAATGATGCTTTTGTACGAACAAGACAGCGTCTTTAAACATCATGTATTATTCATCATGTTGTACTTGCTACCTGGTGATGATGGTAGATAATGTCAGTCAATGATGAAGGATCCTATCAGAATCTTTCTGAAATCTGAGCTTCCTAAAAAAAAAATAATAATAAATCTGAAAAAATTGCTGAACCCTTATCCATATCTGTACTGTATGTGTACAGCATCATACCTAAGACAGTCCGATCGATTTTTGATGATTTAGAGTGAGCCACTGATGTGGTTGTAGTTTTTAAAAGATATGTAGTGTCTGCTGAAACTGAAGTAAGACTATACTGTTGATCGCTGGCATCTTTTACAAAATAGCTTACAGCTAATTCCCTTAATTTGTTCCTGGAATTAAGTGTTAATCATTTAATGATCGATTTAACATTTTAATCTAGCAATCACAATCTGTGATTAATCACGATTAATCACAATTTTAAAATACTCAGATTTACTTGTATTATAAACCTGCAATGCTGGAATAAACATGTGCATGACACACTAGTTAGAGGAAGCAGATTATGCAGTTTTATAATATCTCAAACTGGCAACCCACTGACACCAACCGAGTTGAAAAGCAACAATCTACAGTAGAGACTTAGCCACCTGAGCCACCACTCCCACGTCTTAAATTTAAAGTATTTTTGTAAAAATAAAAATGTATCTCGAGCATATAACTTTGCTTTTATTCAAACTTTTATTTAGAAGCTTTTTATAATGAAACTTGCCATTCAGCACAACTGGTGATGTTTCCTCAGTCAACTTATTATCCGAGCTAAATATACTGTTATCACACACGATTATGGGAAGCCAATATGGTCATATAATGAATTTGCGTAAAAAAAAATTATATATATATATTACGCGTTTATGCGTTAATATTGACAGCTCTACTATATTGTTATCAGGTTTCATTACTCTGAACTATCTGCTCTGTTTAATGCTTCCTTCAGTATCCCGTCATGTTTATGGAGTAGTTGTCACTCTGTGAAGCCCAATAAATCCCAATCCAGTCACACTTCCTCTGAAGCTAGCAGCTATGCAGATGCGCTAAGACTGAGAAACAGCTAAGTGGCTTCTTCTGCACGGTCTCTTGACCAAAACTGAGTTCTGAAAGGAGAATGGATAGTGAGTCGATAGTGAGTGAGTGAGTGAGTGAGTGAGTGAGCATGTGTATGTGTGATGCGTTATAAAGCTGTGGAGTGTGGCTTTAGTCAGAAGTTCTGCTCTAATAGTATAATTTGGAAAGCTAGAGAAATGCGGGGGCGGGGGGAGGTGCAGAGGGGGGGAGGTCGATGGGGATCGTTTGAAATCAAATCTCACCCATTTGGCTGAACGAAGAACTTGGGCAGATTTTCGTCTCGTTAAGAAACATTCATCCAATGGGATTTAGAGTCCGGTTATCGAGCGACACAAATTCGTCCACCTACATAAGAGGAGAATAATTCGACTCTCAGCTTTAGAGCATGATAAACGATTCCAGTCGTTTTCAAAACAAGTTATAAGTGATTAGCGGCTCTCACGTTGATTTTACACGGGGCTAATGATCAACTGATCTTATCATGTTAATTCACTTTTCCAATTACGCGCTCTGTAAGCACTGCGCGAGCGAGGGGGAATTAATAATCCCTTCGTTCTAAGGAGCCACTAAAGAGTCACAAGTGTTTTCGCTCTGGAAACACAAGATAAGCATTTTCAGAAGGGAAAGGGCTTCCTGCACTAGAGGAGGGAGGTTAAAAGGAGAAAAATGAAACAATCGAGATAGGAAGGTAGATAAAGTTAAAACTGAAGGGTTGCTGTTTTTTTTTTTTTTTTCCTTTTTTCTGTTGCATGGATCTTTGATAAGATTATCAAAGCTTACAACATGCCCTAATAATAATAATAATAATAATAATAATCAACTATAAAAGATAATATATGATGGAGAATAAACTTTTAACAGCCAAGAACACTTTTAACTTTGAAAAGAATTTGAGTAAATTCAATAAATGAACGTAATAGAACTTTATTAGAGATTAGGATGATTTATTGATGTCTGGATTCAAAGCATTAAATTATGACTGTTAAATTACATTATATATGTCGTATAAAAGTTATGTTATATAAAAATATAATTATATTGTAAAATAATGACATAAATTATAAAATTTGTATATATATATACATACATATATATAAACTGTGCCATTATACTGTATATAAAAATGACACTATATAATTTTTTTATTATATATATTTATAATATAACTTTTAATATATAAAAGTTGATTTCTAGTCAAATATTGCTAAAATTGTAAGTGAACATTTCTTGTTCTATTGCCAATGAATTTTGCTTCTTTCAATGAATAACTTCCTAAAACGATAAAAAAAAAAGTAATAAATAATACTTTTGCTTAAAATGTGAGTAAAATTTCATTAGAAATAAGTTTACATTAGGTTTGTTGTACATTCAAAATATTTCCACTTCCTAAGATATCATTTTTGCAATGTAGTCATTAAAAAAAAAAAAATCTATTAAAGAAAAAAAATTCACTAGATACAGTATAATAACTTTGATATAAAACCACAGAACCCCAGAATAGATTGCATGGAGCCTCTGGTCATCCTGGGACCCTGCGTTTGAGAGGTGGGCTACA
The DNA here is from genome assembly GCA_030014345.1 of Clarias buthupogon. NCBI lineage: Eukaryota > Metazoa > Chordata > Actinopteri > Siluriformes > Clariidae > Clarias > Clarias buthupogon. The sequence goes on from JAQMYK010000021.1 coordinate 7,062,273, forward strand.
TTTGTGCATCACACCTTTCCTGCATATGAGTTACGGTTAATGAATAATTAAAGTTAGTTCAATTATTGGCATGTTGTTATAAGTTAACCTGAAATAACTAATGCGAAAGAAAGAACGAGGACACCTATGATGTCCATGATGGAAATCAGAAAATGTTTAACTTCACTCATACAAGTTGAGTGGCTCCGACTGAGCGTTACACTTCAAAGTGACCGGACGTGCACTGTAGATAAACTGTTGATCAGTCGAGAAGTCTGGATGAAAAAGGCACTCACCAGTCTCGAGGCGAAGAACACAGCGAGCAGAGACACGCATGCCCCCATGATGATGAGGAGGAGGAAGACGATGAGCGGGTGCTGCTGGCTCATGCGATAGTACGACTCGTAGAGCCAGTCTGGAGACTTGGGTCCCCGCACATCCTCCGGCCCCTCCAGCACATAGGCTCTCTGTGGCAGCGGCATGGGGCCAGCCTGGAGCCCGGAGCCTTCCTCCTCCTCCTCTTCCTCCTCAGCTTCCTCCTCCTCCTGCTGCTTCTGCTCCTGCTCTTCCTCCACGGGCTGAGTGCTCAGCTGCAGCGTGCCGGCCAGGCGTGAGCGGTGCCGAGGCACCAGAGAGAGAACGGCCGCACGCAGCATTCTCCAGCCAACATGATGAAGTGAACGCCTGGGAGCGAGGCAGAGAGAGGAAGAGGGAGCGGGCGGGAGTGTGAGACAGAGAGAGAGAGAGAGAGAGAGAGAGGGGGGAGTGGGGGTTGTGGGGAGTGTCAGCGAAATCAAGTGCTAAAGTGACTCCATAGTGTGTGTGAGAGAGAGAGAAAGAGAGAGAGAAACTATGATTCATATATATCCTCTATCCTCTAGCTCTATATTCTCTGGACAATTTATTAGGAACAGTTGGTCATTCATGCAATCTAATCAGCCATGCAGAAAACTTTAATGAAAGTAAGATCAAGAGACAGGAAGGTGAAAGAGACAGGAAGGAAATGTCTAAAATGGCAGCACTACCCCCAATTAATACAAGAACAATGATCTCATTCATTCATTCATTTATTTCATTCATTTTCAATTTATCCTTATTTATATTCCACATTGTACAGCTTTACGTTTGTATAGGTATACAGATTTTATTCTCCATAATGTCTTTCAATCATTCCTGCATCTTAACTATTAGTGGACTTTTCTTTCCAATTATTACATATCTTTAAAAAAACAAAAATATATATATATATAATAATAATAATAATAATAAATGCATTGTTCTGCCAGCTTCTGCTTTCCAATGCAGTTTACACACATTTTTTTTTCTCCCATCCGCAGAAGGAAGTAAATGACACAGTACAACTGAAGGTATTTACTGAGAAACACAGGCAGGAAGGAAGTGCACAACCCTGCCAAGAGGATTGGCACACATCTAGGTCACCGCATTGCTCTAAATTTACAGTTTAATGCTTTGGACGTCCACCTTTCTCCAGAATAAGTGCATTAATGAGTTGTACGCTCTCCAGCTGGCCACGTGCCACCGTCTAGCATCATGGAGATGGACCGGCCGGGCTCGTCTCCTTTAATAATTACAGTTTAGTACCATGGAGAAGTACGCGTCCGGGGGTGATTATGGATTCCGTACCAATCTGCCATCCTTCCTCTTAGGAACCTTCCGGCATGAGCCTTAACCACATGCACATTTCTAAGTAACTGCTCTGGTATCTGGAGCAGAGTCAGTGAGTTGGTCCTATACTAATATGAATGAGATTACTCACACGCCTGAATACACACGCGGTTAGTGCTGCTAATTTCTCTTGCCTTTCGAGATGTATAAGGCTAGTCTTATTAACAAACACAGGAAGATGGTTGTCGAAGCAGACATGAATGGGAGAGAGAGAGAGAGAGAGAGAGAGAGAGAGAGATGGGGAGACCAGGCTGCTATAAATAACCTAGCAGGGCTCAGCACCCTGTCTTTCAAAGCTAAAAAAAGTTTTGCATTCATGTCAGACGTGTTGCTGAGGTCATGACGGGTTATTTTGAACGGGTTCTGTCGTACAAAAACACATCCGATTCAGGCAGATTTTCTGCGGTGAAATAAACAATATCAAGATGGATTATTTATACTTTCCGTCAAAAAATTCATTTGGAGAAAGGGAAGGAGAAGATGGTTAGCACTGTGTCCTCGCACCTCCAGAGTCGAGGGTTCGATTCCCGCCTTGGGGTCTGTGTGCGTGGAGTTTGCATGTTCTCCACGTGCTTGGTGGGTTTCTTCCAGGTACTCCGGTTTCCTCCAACAGTCCAAAGACATGCAGATTAGATTAACTGGAATTTCCAATTGGGTTTTGATGGATTGGCACCCTGTCTTTTGACCCAAGTCGCCTGGGATAGACTCCAGGACCCCTGAACCCACGATAGGATAAACAATATAGAGGATGAGTGAGCTTTTGAGTGAGTTTAGTGGTTAGTGGTTAGCTCTGTGTGCATGGAGTTAGCATGTTTTTCCATATTGCCTGTAGTAAGTGAGTAAGTGTGTATGCTTGTGCCCTGTGGTGGATTGGCATCATGTCTTCGTGCCCCATGTCCCCTGGAATAGGTTTCCGGCTTCTGTGATCTTATACAAGATAAATGCTATAAAGAATCAAGGAGTGAGAGAGCGATATTTGGTTTGTTCGGCCATTACATCATTCCAGGCTGTAGAAATCATGAATGCGACAAAACAGCGGTCTGTGTAAACCCGTTAAACCCCTACTAATCATTCTTATTATGTGATAAATGAGACCCGATGATATTATCTACTGCTAAACCCTAACCCTGTCAGAGTCAAGCCACTTCCAGATATCACACTTACGGCTCTATCCAACATCATGGCCAGTCATCACTTGGGAAGATGAACTCCGGGGAGCCTCATTACTGAAGGAAATCACATCGCTCCTGGAATTTATTTTAGTATTTAAGGGAAGCAAATCAAAACACATCGCCTTTAAGCCGTGAAACTCCAGGAATGAGGGCGCTCGTTCTCAATCTGCATTTCGAGAGCATATTTAAGCATCTTGGAAGCAATCTCATTTTTTAATAGCTGTAACGAACGAACACATGGTCCAGCACTGCATTTTAAGTGGAGCTCCGAGGGACTTCATTAATCTGCTTCCATTACAGCCGTCTACGCTAATGGCTGAGACTCCATCTCTCTATCCCTCTCTCTCTCTCTCTCTCTCTCGCTCGCACTTTCCCGGACCGTGACTCCACTGAGTCTGCCCAGTGAAATGGACCGATGATCTCATTAACCATACTACACACACACACATACACACACACACTATGAATGGCTCTGGACAGCCAGAATGATTTATTTATTTATTTATTTATTTATATATTTTTATTTTTTGGTGGTTTGGAAACCAAGCTAATCTATTTGAAATGATTTAAATATTACTGGCACTTTGATTACAGTAATGGACATGTTGTGCTGTAGCTCATCAATAAAATATAGAACAGACAGCTCGATATATGATAAAGCTATCCCGGAAATGAGACATAACCATTACGAGAATAATATTAGACTTTTTGTACGGTAGGCTAAAAACTTAGTTAGTGTGAACAGCGGTTTCATAAATAAATCATAACCATACACAAAAGCTGCTTTGCACTGTATCATCTTGGCTGTATTAATTATCTGGAGATTATCTTAAGTTCCAAACAACAATCCATGGAGTCTTGGGATAACGGCCCTTCTTCAAAGTCGGTGACACCAAACGGCACATTGTCTTTCTTTGTAAAAAAGACTTTGTATTTCACCCTCGAAGGTCAACAGCTCCACTTCATAATCAGGATTCAATAGCAGTTAACCAGGTAATGCAGCACCGAACCGGCCAGCACTAAAAATGAAATAGCTCTCGAAGGTGACATGCAAATCCTCCTCTAAATCTTCTCTTTAATTTGCGGAGCCGGTGGAGCGGCCGAAGCTCTGACGATCTCGCCGACGCCTGCTTCACGGTCCGCTTCCTCCAGAGCTAATCCGCCCGGAAGTGGACGTTTTTTGGTTGAACCCGGGTTTTTTTTTTTTTTTAATAAGACCATGGAGGTGGACACATGCCTGGACTTCTTTTTAAAGAAGAACGAGAAAACACAAAGGGATGAATTAATTGGAGGGAAGAGCTGCCAGAGAGCTGATTTCCAGGAAAGAAAAAAAGAAAAGGTTCACAAAGCTTTCTTTTTTTCCCCGGCACATTCACAGCGGATAATTATATAGTTTTCTTGCAACTTTTACAAACGTGTATGACATTTTACTTTGTGAGTTTAAAGGGAAAGTTTAAGTTTAGAACTCATTTCGCACCCTTCAGGGTTGTGGGTTCGAATCCTGCCTCTGGTTTGTGTCCATCTGGTTGAGTTTACATGTTCCCCCTGTGCTTGAAGTGTTTCCTCTCACAGTCCAAAGACATGCGGTGTAGGTTGCGCGGCGTTCCCAAATTGCCCGAAGTGTGTGCTTGTGCCCTGTGATGAGTTGGCACCCATACAGGCTGTACCTTGCCATGCCCCTTTGCAACTCTACACCGGATAAGTGCTATAGATATTTAATGGATGGATGAAAAAGCAACCAATACATAATACAATATACAAACATTATTTCTTCTCATGAGTAACATACAGAAAACCTACCACACTTAAAAAAAAGAAAAAAAGAACCTTCATCGTACTTAAGCTGCTTGATCTCTTTCATGAAAAATCAGCAAAGCATTGTTTTTTGAAAATGAAACATTGTGTCAGAAGTCAATGTGATCAAACCTTATAATCCATGTCAATGCAGTGCATTTCACAACATACTGTAATTCCATTTAAAATAAATACAAAGGCAATCAGAGAAAGAACGTGAACCGCAGTAATTAATTCTAAGTTGAAAAAAAACCTGCTTTGTGCTGTTCCTTCTTCACTTGATCTGTTCAATGAAAAAACAATCAGGAGGAAATTGCTTTTCAAATGAATGTAATTCCCTGTAGAGTTACATTTCACTTTTTCTAAGTGCGTTATAGCAGTTCTGCACTGAAATGTAATCACTGTCCAATCATAGCTCTTTGGCTTACTCAGGGGTGTGGCTGTAATTAGAGCAAGGCATGAAAGCGTCGTTTTCCATCCATATAGTGATGGGAAGTTTGGATCATTTTAGTGACTCGGTTCTTTGAATCTCATTCATCAAAATGAACAAATCTTTTTCGAGTCATTTAGTTCATTTCGTTCTTTTTATAAAAAATAAAATAAAATGTTGCATTTTCAATAAAAAGACCCCCAATACGTCTACATACACAAATGTTGGCTATAGTTCCAGTAATGAAAATATTACAATGCAGCTAAGTACATATTATAATAAACAGAATGAGTAGCTCACCTCTTATATCTTCTAGTCTGAGTCGTTTGTTCTTTTGAATCTATT
>JAQMYK010000021.1:7075456-7092675 GCA_030014345.1 Clarias buthupogon
CAGGGTTAGATGGAGGCAGATGATTCGCTGTGGTGACCCCTGAAAGGGAACAGCCGAAAGACAAAGAAGAAGAAGTAAGTCAACCCACACACAGAAAAGCATTATGAGAAATCCAACACACTGAACCATGAGGTACAGTAGATATGGAATATCTGCATCGCAATTGTTTAGAAATTCCTGTCACATCTCAAGTCCTTCTTGCCATGAATGACGTCCAGAAAGTCTGTGAACATCAACAAGACAAAAGAGATGGTTGTTGACTTCAGGAGGACACGGAGCAACCACTCACTGCTGAGTATCAACTACTCCTCTGTTGAGATCGTCAACAGCACCAAATTCCTGGTTGTCCACCTGGAGGAGAACCTCACCTGGCCCCTTGCACAAGAAAGCACAGCAATCAAGTCTAACTTTTCATTTCTTTCAGCCGCATAAAATCTCGAAATTTAATGCGAAATTTAATCCCACTTCAATACTGCTTAGTACCTGTTCACCTTTAGGTCTTCTGGAGCTCATTTCCTCTAGTGGTGCTCTAAGGGGATTTTAAGAGACTTTGATTCTCCGTCTTCTCTCCCGTGTCTTATTCCACTAATCTTACTGTGGATACCATTTGCTCTGTGGATCTCTCACTCATACCGGAGTGAAGAACTTCCTTCATTTTTACCCAAGTGGATCTTGCCTTTCTCCAGCTGCCTCTTACTCCTTTGCGGGTCTGATGGAGGGGCTTCATTCACACTAAAAAAGGAGTGACTGTGACCGGAAACATCTTTTGATTTTTATCAGTCTCTAAACAAATCATCCATTCGTCCATTAACTGTACCTGTTATTCTGTGTTGGATCGCAGGGGGCCTGGAAGCTACAGTATCCCAGGCAACTTAGGGCACAAAGTGGGCTTTTAAACCATGGCAAGGCACACACAACCATACACTACAGGCAACGTGCCTATCCTGCATGTCTTTGTGCTGTAGGATGAAACCAGAGTACCTGGAGGAAACCCACCAAACATGAGGAGAACATGCAAACTCTACACTCACACGCAGATCAGAGATGAAATTCAAACACCAAACCCAGGAAGTGCAAGGCGACAGTGACAAAGTGACAACCACTAAACTTTTCATTTTTAACCGTTGATGTGATATAGAAGATAACAAAATTCAAGTGCAAAGCGAAATTGCACCATAAACTCAATTATGTACAAGTGCAAAAGTCTTCAATTTATTATAAGTATTGTATGTACTGTATAGTCAGGAAATTATGCAGAGTTTGTCAAAAAAGAAAAAGTTTTTAAAACTATACAATAAAATATTTTAAACATTTTAAAATATTTTTTAAAACACTTTTGAGGGGATAATTAAATATCAGCAAACATCCTGTTAATGAGATCATTTGTGCCTTCATTTGTTGTTAGCTTGGATACATACAGTAGATTGGAATACAAAATGGTACATTAAATAGTTAAATATAATAAAACATGCAGTTTTAGTCTCATCCTGAACGTTCTGACCGAAAGGCCTCAGTCAGTGCGGATCGGGGACAGCACCTCTAGAACCACCACACTCAGCATTGGGGACCCCCCAGGGTTGTGTGCTCAGTCCCCTGCTGTTCACACTGCTGACTCATGACTGTGTAGCTAGCGACACGCAGATCCAACCACATCAGGTTTACTGATGACACGACCGTGGTGGGTCTCATCAGCAAGAATGACGAGTCAGCATACAGAGAAAGGAAGTGCAGAGGCTAACGGACTGGTGTAAAGACAACCTGTCTCTGAAAAGAAAAGAAAAAAATGTCGATAAGACAAAAGAAATGGTTGTTGACTTCAGGAGGAGACGGAGCGACCACTCTCCGCTGAACATCGACTGATCCTCTGTGGAGATCGTCAAGAGGACCAAATTCCTGGGTGTCCACCTGGAGAAAAACTGGTCCCTCAACTCCAGCTCCTTGCACAAGAAAGCACAGCAATGTCTTGTCTTCCTGAGAAGCCTGAGGAAGGACCAGCTTCCACCATCGATCCGTACCACTTTACTACAAAGGGACTATGGAGAGCATCCTGAGCAGCTGCATCACTGTCTGGTTTGGGAATTGTGCCATCTCGGTGTCAACAACCATCTAGAAATCTCATTATCATCAAAGCATCCTGTAATCGAATTATCGAATTTTGCAATAATTATTTATTACCTGCTATTTGCACAAGGACTGTTTTTATATCTTCCCTGCTAATTACAAGAAGTGTTTACTGTTTTTCATATCACTACCTCAACTCATTACCTCATGACCAGAGTATCGGATCATGTCATGTTGTTTATCGTGCTGTCGCTCTTGTTAGCACCTGCACTTTACGTTGTCTTTTTGTATAGTACTTAGTTTTTTTGTAAATTTATAGTTTTAATCTGTTTTGTCTCAGCTAGTCAGATAATTAGGTGTCTTATCTGGATAGTTGTTTTTTGTTAATTTATGTCGTTTGTATGTAGCACCTTGGTCCAGGAGGAACACTGTATATGGTTGAAATGACAATAAAAAAGCCTATTACTTCTTCCGCAGTCAGACTTTTTTGGTACAAGTCCACCAACATGACATGTCTTGTTCGGGCAGTTTATTTATTTATTTTTTGCACAGTCCTCAAGTCATTCCACAGGTTTTTGATAAAATTACGATCTAGGATTTTATTAGGGCATTCCTACAGTAAACTCCTTCTGAAGCTGTTCCTTTATTGACTTTAATTTCCACTTGCTTATTATCCTGCATACATTATTTTGTATCAAAATGGACTATCTGAAGCTATTATTCCCTTTTTCCTATTTTTTTATGTAGTCTAGAGGAATAGTCCTTCATATATCTTAAAGGACTTTTTTGGCACTCATTTTCAGTCCAGTCCCTGTACTGTACTTGAGCTGTTTCAGAAGAATGTTTTTTTATTGTTTTAGCCCCACAAAGACCTATAAATCATTCAAGCATTTTAAAAAAATAATAAAATGTAAACATGAACCTGTGAGAACCAGATGATCAGTATTCTGGTGATGCTGAGTGGTTGGAACAGACGAGAGGGGAAATGAGGTTGCTGCTGAGGTTGTTAAAAAAAAAAAAAAAAAAACTGGTTGTTTATGTAAGTATCTTTAGGCACTTTGCAGCCTGTCGCAGTAAAACGTTTGATCCTATTTCTGTAATCTACATGATTGGATTTAGTTTAATATGAAGAAATGAGGCTCAAGACTTTCTCACTGTATCTTTTAGGACTTTGCACCCGAAATTCTCCCTCTGTCTCTTAACCAAACATGGAAAAGGTCCAGCAGGATTTATCTTGATTGTATCACATAAAAACCTGCGACTTTTAACAGCAAGGTGTATAATTTTTTATTTCTATACAATAAATGATTTCCGAATAAAAGGTCACAGATACTCCCTTCACATTTTTTTCTCCTCCTCATCTTTCCCTTTAAAAGTTTAGGATTTAGGCTTTAAATCCTGGATAGCGAATCGAAAGAGTGACAGAACAAGCCAGTGGATGACGGTGAGAGAGTGCCTTCTAGTGGCTGAGCACAAAACCACACACAGCTGGATGCTGCAAAAGATCAATACAGTAATTGCAATAATGCAAACACGATATAGGCGGTTTTAAGAGTTTTATTTAAAAAATAAAATATAAAATAATGTACATAAAAATATTAAGGTGAAACTGAAAAAAGAAAAAAAAAAGAAAAATCCTTTAATTGACCTCTTGAATGCAGACGTGCCACTTTTAGGGATTTCTCTATTAAGTACAGGGGCTTTTAATATTTTTTTTTTTTTTTTTTAGCCATACAGAAAAAAAATGTTTAAAATTGCTCACATCTATTAGGGAGTTTCGCACTCAGTACTGTAGTGAGTGGAAGTCTGTGTCGATCAAGGCTGATAAACACACACACAAACACACATTTCTTTAGAAAGTCTGCATTTCCATTTGCTCATTAACAATAATAATAATAATATAATAATACACTTATTCATGAGCAGAGTTTTTTTCCCCCCCAAAAAAGATGCTGGTTCTACCTAGAAGCAGATACTGCTGTTAACGAGAATATTCACCCCATTACATCATTGAGTTCAGTCTTACAGCTGAAAGGTGTGTGTATTGTCTCTGTGATGGCTAGGTCCTCACCATGCACTTCAAAAAAAAAAAAAAACAGGTCCGTGACAGCAGGTTTTTTTTGTTTTTCTTGTATAAAGAATCCAAATGAGTGACGTTCTGTCACTGCAAACCTGCACTGATAGCATATGAGAGAGAGAGAGAGAGAGAGAAGGAAAGAGAGGAGGAAAGATTCCAACTTCTGCCAAAACACTTTACGACAACAGCAGCAGTCAGACACTTTTTTTTGTTCTTTTCTTCATTTCTTACATATTTAAGACAAACAATTCACATGTACCTTGTTCAGGCTGCTAAACTGCAGCGCCCTGGTTTTTTTTATTAAAATTTTTTTTTTTTACTCTTACTTGTCTTTCTTTCTTTTCTGGCTTTTTTTTTTTTAGATGCAGTTGTCGAACGAAGAAAGACTCAAAACTCCATTTGCATAGTTACAATAACCTGTATGCCTGTAACACATCCGCGGTAACAGCGATACAGTTTAGTGTGCTATATACAGACAGGAAAATATTATACAGTACAGGAATAAAACGAAATGACGACAACAAAACAACCGACGAGGCATCATAATAATAATAATAAAATAGTACAAGTACCTGGAAATGCACATAAAGATTCCGTAAAGGAATCAGAGTTTAAGTTCCCTTTCTTGTCCTCCCTTTTTCCGTTTAATTTGGGTGCCGATAGAGAGCTATAAGGGAGTCCAAGATGGGTGGGCTTTGACCCGTCTGTTCATTTCAGCTTCTCGGGCTCCCATAATCGGCGATCTAAAAGGGAGACGCACGGACACACACACACACCAAAAAAAAACCCCGGAGGTCCGAGTGCTGGACTATAGGCTTCTTTGGCCGTCATGCAGCGCAGCTCTAACATAAGCTGAGCTACAGCTTAGACAGACAGACCATTGTTTCAGAATACACACCTATTCATTCTCACACACACACCAAGAGTGCTGAGAAGATCTGGAGACAAACGAGGAAATGATGCCTCCTGCAGACAGACTGATAAAACTGTTATGTAGCGTACACACACACACACACACACACACACACACACACACACACACACACCACACACACCTCATTTGAGTGCAGCGTCCCGTTCCACTCAGTGGTCAGGGTAAGGAGTGCGAAGTCGATGATGGATTCATCGCCTTCTAAACAAACTCAAGTAAAGCTTGATTTTATGAATCCGAATACAGTGTAAATTGCACAGGAATTAAAAACGCTCTAAAAATAAAAGCAATTAAAAAAAAAATGATGCATAATTAAATAATAGTTCTTGAACCAAAATGGAAAAAAGAAAAAAAAATTATTGCACAAATAACCCACACCGTGTCATTTGCTCAAACACTTGTGATTGCGCCCTCACACAGTGGAAAAAAATTAAATAATAATAAAAATAAAAAAAATACACCAGACACGCGTCCATAACACTAAAATAGTAAGTGAAAGGGGAAGTCACGCACAGGAAAAGCAACAAGTCCTTGTGTTGTGTAGCTCGTCAAACAGATGGGAGACATCCTCAGCGGTCCTGGGTCGAGTTTCTCACAGACACACACGTACACACACACACAGAGATACAGAAACACGCGTGCATGGATAGAGTGTGAGAGTGTAAACGTAGCACCACCGTTAGCGCAGCTGCTGAGCGACGAGCTGCGGCAGAAACTGCTGGTCTCTCGGCTCGCGCCCCACCAGCAGGAGGCCTCGTCGAGTTTTCATCGTGTTGTGACAGGAGGAGGAGGAGGAGGAGGAGGAGTGTGGAGGGAGGAGGGAGGAGGAGTGTGGAGGGAGGAGGAGGAGGAGGGAGGAGGACGCGGTGTTTATCTGCTGACACTGGCTGGTAGACTGTCCCTCTTCTTATGGCGCCACGTGTTGCGGTTGTACTGCATGTGGCCATGTACTAGCGCCGGGTTGTGGAAGCCCTTGGGACCAGCCTGCTGTTCACACACACACAAGAAAAACAGTTCGTATGGCTGTTTACTTTTACTGAGCAAATTGTTTATATGTGCATCAACATGAATCAATCTTTACAAACTGTGCAATTACAAATAAATATGTACAAGCGACTTGTATACAGTACATGAGCTCAGATAAACTTAGCGTCAGAGCATCTGGTTTTCTGTAAAATGTCTAAAATTTACTGAAAACTGCAGAAAGCATTAGTAAGAACACTATAAATTAAGCCTGTTTTTTACATTTATTTATTAATTTCAAAATGAATGAGGTTGGAATCATCCAATACACAAAAAAAAAATTAATTAAAGCTGTGAGATTAAATCAATCATTTTGTAAATCAATCAATCAATTAAACTGATGGATCAGCTTTTAATTTTAAAGCATTTACTTAAACAGACAAATCCTCTCCTTTTGCAGGACTATTGCTTTTTGTTTTAAAGTTTATAATCCTACGCAATACCACCACCTTCTGGATTGGAGTGTGGCGTGTAAGTTACTCGACATTTCTGTGTAAACACTTTTAGTAGTTTTTAATACGTAAAAGCTGCAACAAACATAGCGGCTTAAAACTAATCAGAAACTGTTAATGTGCTGTTGAATAAACAAAACTAGAAACGTTTACAGATAAAGAGACGTGACTGTTTTTTTTTTCTGCTGTTCGGGTTGATTTTATTATATTTAAACCTTATTATAATTACAATATACAATAATACAATAATTATAAAGTCAAGTGTTCTTTGTCAGGGTTTAACTTGGAATTGCTTCAGTTTTTTCTTCTTATTATTATTAATACTATTTAAGAAACAATAGGTTGATATTGTCTGATAAGTTTCAGTATTTTATTATTTTTTTTTAATTTAGGAAAAAGCGGTATTGTGCCTTCTCTAACTAACTAGAATCTACAGCTGAAAACCTTGTGAAGACGTACAGAAAACGTTTTACCTCGGTCATTGCCAACAAAGGGAAGAGAACAAAGTACTGAGAGAAAATGTTGTTATTGATACTTAAAAATACTTATTTTCCACCATAATTTGCAAATAGATTCTTTAAAAATCCTACAATGTGATTTTCTGGATTTTCTTATTTTGTCTCTTATAGTTGAGTTAAGCCTATGATGAAAATTACAGGCCTCTCTCATCTTTCTAAGTGGGAGAACTTGAACAACTGGTGACTAAATACTTTTTTTGCCCCACTGTATGTGCCAAAATATACAGCACTCAAGCTCCAGCCGCACGTGTCTCCGGTAGTGAGAAGGAAGTTGTGTTGTGCAGTTACTGTTGGAAATGTGTCTCCCGACGGAGGATAAAGTATTCATAGTTGAGTATTATTATTATTTCCGCTCATACAGAAGCGGTTGTGAACGTGTACTTGCTTGCATCCATGCTGCTTCATATTTCCATTAACATTCTTAAGTGGATGTTTCAAGTCTGTTTTTTTTTTATCCTTTGTATGAATATAAACACACACACACACAAACACACCTGTCTGCCAGGTAAAACGTGGAGAGGAAGACTCCCAGGTATTGAAACTCGCATCTAAGGAAAAAAAAGGAAAAAAAAAAAAAACATCAGAGAGGTTGTTAGTGAGGTCATGGTTTATAACAGCGCTAGAGATGTTGAAGTACAAACATACACTGATTTCTTTACTTATTTGGAAATCAGAAAAGCGTCAATGAGTGTAATGACACGAATTGTCTAAGGCATGATTGATGCTTCTCCCTCTACAATAAACGCTGACTCAGAGAGAGAGAGAGAGAGGTGTTGCCCTTCTGTCTGTTTCTGCTCACCTGACTGGCAGAGGGCATCGAGAGTGGCATGGTGAGGTTGGCCTTTCCCGTTCCCATCTGCAGCTCAGCGGGCATTGTGCCCAGTGCCAGCGTCTGCATAGGGTAGGAGGGCATTGCTGGGGCCGTGCACGGCGTGCTGTCCGAGTCCTTCATGAAGACAGCAAAGAGAGACGAAGAGGGACAGAGCGCAGGCGGTGTTAACTCAGAAAACCACAAAGCGAACTATTCAACATTAAATCTGCACTACGAGGAATTTTGCTCCTTGAACGAGTTTATTATTCTCTCATCAAACAAGCTGCGTTTTACATCTCACGGTTTATTTCTGTATAATACATGTTCAGTAGAACGGGACCAAAATTACTTAATATGATAAAAGATGAGCAGAGATGAATGCAGCGGGGGTTTTAAAAGCACTGATGGGTGAAGAGGAGCGGTGCTGTAGCACGTACAATGTCGCTGCCTGACGGAGACGACGCGGAGGAGTGCTGCTGAGGGCTGGACAGGGACATGGGAGAGTCCGCGCTATTAGGGGACACAGAGTCCCTCTGGAGCGGCTGCTGCTCCTCCACTCCAACGCTGAGCAGCGTGCACGAGTCCGTCTGCTCCACAGAGTCTTTATGCAGAGCAGGACCTGAATAAAACACACACACACACACACACACGTCACAATAAGAGACAGGCTTTATCCTCACGAGTCATGTTTCATTCTCTAACTGAGTGACTAGAGCTCTGATCAAACATGTGGCGCTGATTATTCAAATTGCAATTCTGTAAATATAATGATTTTTTTTTTATAAAGATCCCAATTTGATTTGTCAGATTTTGTTATATTTCTAAACTAATTAGTTATTCTCCTACCACACAGGACGCTGCACTGCCTGGCAATACGTGAACATTGTATAATAATGTTTTAATAACGTTTTACAAACTAAACATGAATTAAAAAAAAAAAGAAAGAAAAAGTTTTGCATCAAGCGGCAATACATGGAATGAATGTATTTGCTCTCGATAATTTTTTTTTCCTCGATTAATGTTTGTTCTAGATAATAAATCGCTGATGAGTGTAATGCAGCACAAATGAGGGATGTTACATTTTCTTTTATGTCACAGACACCACATTAATTCGCCAACTTATTAAATTTATTTGCATAAGTTACTTATTAAAAACTTATTAAACTACTAGCTTTAAAGCCATGATTTTAAAGTCACGTGGAATCTAATTGCACAATCATAAGCACGTTTAAAAATGTACAGCGCCACCTGTTGAATTTTGTAATAAACTAATGATTTTTTTTTTATTTTTAAGGGCATTTTCCATTAAATTTTTTTAAAGTAGCATATCTTCTCTTCCCGTCTGTATATGTTACTTCAAGCTCAGCCAAATACAGCTGTGAAAACCCCATTGAAATGTGCAAAGTACTGTAATTTCAGCTTCTTGACCCTAAAGTACACAGGATGTTCAGCTTAAGTACACCAGAGAGTAGAAGATGGATGTTCACCTTCTTGGACAAATTGGAAAACTAAATAATTTGTGAAAATTCTGCATGTGTTAACATTTCCCATGGCTGCTGTCCCAGAGGTCACACACAAACACGACATCCTCGCACATCTCAAATTCCGGCCTGATAAAACCCGTCCGTCATATTTACATTACATTAAGGAGACGCCAAGGGACTGGCTGTTGGACGTGGTGCTGAGTGAGCGATACGCACTCCTCCGGCCCGACAGCTGACACGCTGCAGAGCTCCAATTAGATCTGCTGCCCCGATCAGCATTTTAATAAACCTGCTGCTGGGCGAGATACTGAACTCTCTCACTCGGATTCGCCATCACTCCTCGTCCCGAGGTGAGACTTTATTCTCTCCTCCTTTAAACCTTACCGTTAGTCCTTTCGGTCTGCTTGCTTCCCCACTTGCTAGCGATCCACTCCCTGTAGTCGATCACTTCCTGGGTGACTTTAATGATGCGTCCCAAAGTGCTGCAGCAAAACAGAATAAAAGAAAATCAAATTACGAAAGCTATGAAACAAGCCTTGATTACCTTAACACTATTATTCCAGTATTAAAAGAGGAGCGTGACCGTGCGCTCGCGCTACCTGTCGGTGTCCTTGTTCGGGTAGGAGTTCGCGAGAGGCGACACTGCATGACTGAGGACGATGTAGGCGTAGTCAAACACGTGTTTCACCTGCATGGCTCCGTAGGAACTCCTGCCCACGTCGTTACCTGAAGTAGAGGTGACAGGCAAAGGCGATGAAGTGCTGTGATCGTCAGCAGAAATAAAAGTTAACGCACTTTACATGTGCACTGCTAATCACAAAGTCTTAAGAACTCTCCTATTATCTCCTCTCCTTGCCACCGTTGCTAATGTATATTATTAATATGGAGCCCCTAAAGGGACATGGGTGTGAAAAAATTCAGTGGGGGGGGGGGGGGGGGGGGATATGGCACACAGAGACAAAAAAAAAAAATTGCGAACATTTTGCGAGATCTCACAAAACTGAACTCTTCATGTAGATTTTCCTTGCCACCGTTGCTAATGCATATTGTTCATATGAAGCCCTAAAGGTTAAAGGGACATGGGTTTGAAAAAAAAAGTTAAAAAAACAATGGGACAAAAAAAATAAGTAAAAAAATGAGTTCAAGTTTTGCGAGATCTCGCAATGAGTTTCAGTAGTGCACCTACATATTTTTTTTTTTGGGTTGTGGAACAAATAATCTTTTTATTTATTATTATTATTTTTTTTTGTTTTTATTATTTCTTATAGGGAAATTCAATTCAATTCAATTCAATTTTATTTATATAGCACTTTTAACAATGGTCATTGTCTCAAAGCAGCTTCACAAAAATGAAAGAAATGAATTTTTTTTCAATTTCAATTTTAAAAAAAAGTATATATATAAATAAATAAAATGAATAATTTTTGGAACTGTGTATGTGTGAGAAAAATGTGTCTAGATAATAATGAGATGAATGAATGAATGATGACTGAAATATCTCTGATGAGCAAGCCAAGGGTGACGACGACAGTAGCAAGGAAAAACTCCCTGAGATGGCAATAGGAAGAAACCTTGAGAGGAACCAGACTGAACAGGGGACCCATCCTCATTTGGGTGATAACAGATAGAGATGATATAACATCATGTGTGTTATGCAGCTGAAAGTTTAATATAACAGAAATTCTTTAAATTAACATGAAGACCAGTTCAGCATAGGGATGAGTCAGTAGGTGCAGAGGGCAGATGAGGTCTGGATCACTGGAAGCACAGGAGCAGTATGTGTAGCTCCAACTATCATAAAGCAGAATCCAGTGCCTTGATATACGAGAACACACTTCCGGAACGAATTATGCTCTTAATCCAAGGTTCCAATGTACTCGGGTTAGAGTTACACGTGTGTTGTTAAACAAGCCTGGACAGAATTGAGTTTTACTTCCAGCTTGTCCTGCAATACTTCCACAGTTTGTACTCAGAGCTTGTCCCTTCCATATTTCGGTAGCGGAAGTATGTGGCACGTGTGCTTGATTGTTTCCCCCCACCCTTCTCCAGTTTATTTTTATTTTTTTTCTCGTCCCATTTCCTGTCCCACTGCCCCGCCCCCCACAGATTATTATAAAAAAAAAAATATATATATATAAATAAAATTCCTCCCAATCAACAAATATTTTTCCCCTCACCAATGTCCCAAGGTGTGTGTGTGTGTGTGTGTGTGTGTGTGTGTGTGTGTGTGAGTGCTTGCTGTACACATCTGGCATGGTGTATTTTAAGGGAGAAAAAAAAATTTTGAAAAAAAAACTTGGAGCAGATTACATCATCATTAACTTGGACACGGCTCCCTCTTCACGTAGCAGGACTATCATTATCCTCCCGCTAAAACGGTATAAGATGCTTGATTTGATGCAACAGAGATGCGGAGCAGAGAAGAGTTTAAAATAAGCACCTGGAAGAAGGGGGTCCTCGATGCAGAGCATGGACGGCCTGTAGCCGTTGCTCATGGCTTTCATGATGTCCTCTTTGGCCATGTAGGCGCCGCCGTTCTTTATCCTGATGCCCGTTTTCAGGTAGTTAAAATGGCGGCCGTACAGCTCGAAGAACTCGATCAGCAGAACGCCAAGGTTTGTGTTGGGGGTTCTGGCGTCGATCCGGGGGTGGAGCTACGACAGAAAGACACTTCTTACATTACTGCCAACTCCGTCCAAAGTGGTAGTCCATCACCATAAACCACAAGTCTACACTAGTGAACTGGCTTGGCATCGCTGGATGTTTGTATACTGTGGAGTCCAGGATGTACTTTTTCCCCATAGATAGGATTCTTTAGTGTCATGATCCATGTATTTCCAAACTGACTCAAAAATTCAATAACTTTAATTAATTAATTACTTTCATATATCAGTTGTATAGGTTTTATAAGTTGGTAAAAATGCTGCTGTTTCTCTATAATCCTGCAGGGGGCACTCTAGACTGTTCACCCAGTTTGTTTTGTATTGTAACAAAAGTCTGAATTTTTTTTTTTTTCATATTTACAGTATCAGTCAAAGATTTGGACATTGGAGATTGGATTTATTTTCTACATTCTTGAACTGTACTGGATTTCTTTTTCACGACTATGAACTAACACACATAGCATTAGGTAATTAACTAATTACAGGAACAACGGTCAGTTGCTATTTTAAGATATGAAGGTCAATAGTTCTACATCAGTATTGTCGAGTGCATTTGAAACTGTCCCTCATGAAGACCTTCACAGGAAAGCAAGACCAAAACTTACCTCTGCTGCAGAGGAGAAGTTCATGACATAAGTCACTTTAAATATGTCACTTTCAGGCATACCTGTATTTGCACACCCTCTGGACATTTCTATTTATATTTCAACTTCATTCCCACATAAACAAATTCATAAATTCTACATTTCTATATTGTTCAGCTGTTTTTATTATCTTTCTATTCATATAGTTTTCTTATATTGTATATTTTGTACTGTACAGTTATTTTATTCTTTCTTAGTTAAATTTAACTTCTATTTTCTTTTTCATATTTACTTCCTATTAATAGACTTTTATTTTAAGGTCACAGGCAGTCGTCTAAGCATTTCACTGCACATCGTACTGTGTATGACTGTGTATGTGACAAATAAAATTGAATGAATTTCATTTAGAGTCACCAGTTACCTCAGAAATCACCAATTAATAACAAACAGCACCTCAGATTAGAGCCATTATGAAGGATTTACAGAGCAGAAGTAGCAGATATACATCTCAATACCAACTGTTCAAAGGAGATTATCATATATTTTGGATGTCTTCAGCATTTTTTTTTTTTTTTTTTTTTACAATGTAGAAATTAAAAATAATAAAATAAAATTAAAAAAAGACCATGGAGTAAACTTTTGACTACTTTGCAAAAACAAATCAAATCGACACCTATGCATCACATCGCGTGGTCCCTGGGGATTCCCATCCCTTCTGCACATACAAGCACCAGAGTTCTCTCTCTGCTACTTTCGCCTAAGCTTTATGTTCCTGCGTAATCATTCTATGCATATTTAATAAGAGGTCATATATAATGAAACACAGAAAACATGCGTACAAGTTGTTCTTTCACCAACTGTGAACATGTGTTAAGTTGGGAAACTGCTGTTAGACAATATGCCAATGAATTTGCACAAACATGTCACTTAAAAAAAAAAAAAAAAAAAGAAATTATACACAATATGGCCATAAGTATGTGGACTAGAGACTAAGAGATTCAAACCTGATCCAGCATGACAATATAAAGCAAGCTCTAAGGAGACGTTTGTGCGAGTGTACTGCAACAAAAGACCTGATATTAACCCCACTTTTATACAACATCAGTGTCTGATCTCCGTAACGCTCCTGCAGCTGAATGAACACAAATCCTCACAGCCGTGCTCTACAATCCTGATGAAAGCCTTTCCAGAAGAGTGGAGCTTACTGTAAAAGCGGAGGGAGTAAATAAATCTAGAATGGGATGTTCGACAGGCTCACATGGGCGTGCACCAAAAATATTTCCTTCTAAAATGATCCCACCTTTGGGTAAATCCCAAAAAGACTCAAAATGCATTTTTCTACTCATTCCTGACGACTATACACCCCACATACTGACCTGCAGGAAGCTGATGACCATCAGGATGAGGCTGTAGGAGCTGATCCCACCGGTAAAGACCTCGTTCAGATCCCTTTGCAGGAGGAACTGCTTCAGCACGAAGATCAAATAAGGCAGCACGGTATACTTCTGCCAAGAAGAGGAAGGAGAGGAAGAGAGAGAAAAAAAAGGACACTTCAGAAACCCACACACACTTATTTCACACGAGACCGATCCATCTGTTCAGAGCATCAGAGCAGCGGGAACGTTTTGGCTCTGGTTCCAGCAGGAAGAGGTGTAACAACGGAAAACCGACAAAAAAAAAAAAAAAAAAAAAAGGGAAAAAAAAATTCACAGGAACGACGTGTAGCTCAAGCTAAGAACGCTTATTTCACTCGCAGGCGTTTCATCGTCTATTGGTTTAGTCCTGGGAAATATCAGCAAACGGTCAGGGTGTTTTATGCTTCACATGCTGGCTCAAGAGAATCTGTGCTACAGTATATATCCTACCTGTTCGAGAAGCGAGCACGAGGGCTGCAAAGAGTGGCGAAAGTGACAGAATGAGGTTATAGCATGAATTTATTTAATGGAACCTAGTGGAGGTAACGGAAAAAAATTAGACAAAATCTACAGGCTACAGTCTTCTTGCCTCGACAAAACCACAATGAAACTGAATTATACCGCTGATGGAAGTCCACATGAAATATACTGCATGATGTTTCCAACGATGGAAACTTCAAAGCACTTTTATAAGGTTCTTTTATGATGAGTGCTACAGAGTTCGCTGTTGTTATTTTTGAGATAGTTGAGAAGTTCTGACCGTTTAAACAGATTTGATCTGAGTATAGAGAGAAGGATCCACTAAAGAATTCTAAATCTTTCCGGATCAACATCATTGCCAGAAGTATTCGCTCGCCTGCCTTCACATGCACACACTTCAACTCTTCAACTTCTGCGAAGGCTTTCCACAAAGTTTAGGAGAGTGTTCATGGGAATTTTTCTCCATTCCTCCAGAAGCGCATTTGTGAGGTCAGACCCCGATGTGAGACGGGAAGGCCTGGCTCACAGTCTCCGCTCTAATTCATCCCGAAGGTCTTCTATCGGGTTGAGGTCATGATGGAACAGGAAGGGGCCGTCCCCAAACTAGTGTGGAAGAACTTGACTGACCTCAACCCGATAGAACACCTATGGGACGAATTAGAGCGGAGACCACGAGCCAGGCCTTCTCGTCCTACATCTGCATCCGACCTCACTTGGCTCAATGGCTTGATTTTTCAAACGGTCAAAAATTCCCATAAACACACTGCAAAACCTTATAGCTGCAAAGGGGGCGTAGCCAACATCATATTAAACCCTATGATTAAGAATTGGATGTTACTCAAGTTTATATGCATGTGAAGGCAGGCGAGCGAATACTTTTGGCGATATAGCGTTTCTATCTGAAGGACTAATGCTCCACTGCAACGCACCGTGTAGGCAGAGACAAAGCGAAGGTTAAATCGGACTCCACCACTATAAGCAGAGCGGCATTCTGGGTAAATCAAACCAACATGTAATTAATGCGAAAATAAACGTCTTCACTGAAGATCAAATTGTAATGAATACAAATATGAAAAGTTTCACAGTAAAATTTTTATTTCAGCTCCTGAAGTTCAAAATCAAGTTGTAATTTAGATTCAGAATGAAACGATGGCAAAATCTGAGGAAGAAATGTGCATTTATATCAAATTTACCTTCACATAATCCTTGATGAAGCGGGCAGCTTTGACTCCAGTCTCCACGTTGAAACTGATGTCCACTTTGACCTCTGTTTCCTGATCGGTCAATTTAATGATTGGTACCTTTAATTAAAAGAAATATAAAAACATCTCTTCATTAAAAAAAAATAAAAATAAAACAAAAAGGAGAATTGCGTAGAATCTGAATCCTTTAAAAAAGAGAGAGAGAGAGAACTGTGTGTGTGTGTCTGTGTGTGTGCCTCTCTCACCGTAGCTTTGTCAAGTACTTTTATAGAGAACGGCTCGGCCACATTATTTTTCCGGAGGGCCTGCTCCAGCTGCTGCAGGGGCGGTCTGTCCCATTTCCCAAACACCACCAAGTCAATGTCACTGTGTAGAGCACAAACAACAACAAACCCAGATTAATTCTTTCAGACATGTTACAAAAGGACAGGTCCATGAAAAAGGTCTCAGTAGGAGACTTAAGTGTATAAAAAAAAAAAAAAGAAAAAAAAAGAAAAACACCACTGTAATGCTGTGTGTGTGTGTGTGTGTGTGTGTGTGTGAGATGCTCAAAAGTAGGAAAATCCATAGTACTGGGAGGAAAACCACAAGACTTCAGACACTCATTTAATCTCATCCAGTGTGGTATAAATTTGATTAAGGTTAAACTAAAGTGATCACAAAGAGCTATTAATTAATACAAAACAATAGACAAAGCACTGATATGGTCAAGTGTTCAGTATAGAGCTGATTATTTAACATAAATGGAAGGAGTTTCCAGTGTCAGTGCATGGAACAGAGAGAGAGAGAGAGAGAGATAGACAGACTGAGCATACAGTACAGTACAGTACAGTACATTCACCTGGTTGGGAGGTAAAGTCCAGTGCTGAAGCTGCCGAATATCTGTACCTGCACAGACCGAGAGAAGAAATAAAAATAAAAAATAAAAAAAAAGTAAAAAGCATGAATCATAAATTGCATATTAATAAATTCAATTAAATGTTTGGTCATTGTCACAAAGCGGTTTCACAGAATTAAAATGATATAAGAATGAATGAGAACATGTACAAAAAAAAAAAAAAGTATAGACTATAACTATCAATATGTAAATTTTTAGGATTTTAGATTACTGATTAAAAACTGTGCCATTTTTCTAACTCACTCAAGCCCTCATACTGTATGAAAGCCGCTTGTTGCCAGCTAGAGCAGCTGTTTTGGTGCAACCAGAAGGTTTTCTGCTAACGTTCAGCGCACAAGAACTATCGATTGACATCCAAGTGGGAACATGGATCAAAGTCAAGATGGCTGGAGAGACAGCATAAGAAAAATCTGCAGTTTGGGAGGTCTTAAAAGCTTGATAAATATATTTTAAAAATAATAATAAATAAATAAAAAACACCCCAAATATGCTCTCAGTTGCACTTACTTCCAAGATATAAAATTCATGTTAACAAAATGTTCTGGATGAAAGCACTCAAGAAAGAACAAAAAGTATTAGTATTTAACAAGGAAAAACACTAAATTAACAAATTCTTTTTT
>JAQMYK010000021.1:7111309-7124109 GCA_030014345.1 Clarias buthupogon
TTTGGACGCCTTCAGCATTCCTTTACAATGTAGAAAGAAATAAAAATCAGGAACCATCATGGAGTTAGAAAGTGATCTAAATCTTTTGAACGGTAGTGTAGATCTATTTGACTGTTAATTGATCAGTAATTTGGTTATAGATGCGTCACACACGCACTGATCGTGCTCTCTACCGTGTTTTTGGCTTCACATTTACTGTACTTGATAGATGCTCCAACCCAAACTGACTCACAGAACAGCTTTGTACATTAAATCGGTCAGTGACCCGGCAGGACCTCAGTGTGAGGCCACAGTCAGACAAATATTTGTCCTTCCTTTATTTACCACCCCAGGAGGACGGATCATTTTAGCATGGGTAAGCGCACTAAAATAATTTCTTTCAGCATGCTGGAACAATTCGCTTCCATGAGTTAACTTGACTGTGAAAAAGTATTTGCTCCCTTCCTGATGTGTGTGTGGTTTTTTAATTTATTTTTTTTTATTTATTGGCCATCAATCATCAATCTAATTTTAATATTACACAAACTTGAGTAAATACAAAAGGATTTTTTTTTTTAATGAAGATTTTATTTATTAAGGAGTAAAAAGTTATTGCCACCCAAACCTAATAACTGGTTGTGGCACCCTTTTGTGTCAAGTCTTTTACATCATTGTGGATTAATTACTTTTTAAAATAGAGCTAGGGTGTCTGGAAAGCGTTTTTTTTTTTTTTTTTTTTTTTTCCCCTTCCATCCTTAATAAATTAAATCATCATTTAAAAACTGTATTTTGTATATACTTCGGTTATCATTTAAATGTAGATATGCAAAAAAGGGGGGCAAATACTTTTCCGCGGCACTGTACAGTGCATCAAAATAAATTGTTGCCGATGTCAGGATTAACTTCTAGGAATAAAGACTTAATTTCACATCAGTGTGACTTATTTTCAGTCAATCGAATGTCAAATGCTAATATGTAGGACTATAAATATTTAAGGCAGTTTTCAAAAGTGTAGGCCGCAGGGTACTGCATGTGGCCCGCCAAACATCATTTATAGCAAATAAATAATAAGCTTTTCGTTTTTAATGTTATGATTGTTTAAAATTCTCATAATCAGAAATAATTTAAGTATTTTGTTTAACAATTATTCAGAACTGATAAAACCAAGCCAAGGTAGTAAAACAACAGGATGCTTTTAGTTTATTGTAATTGATCAGAATTGTGATTAAAGGCTGGGCCGTAGAAGATTTTCACATTTCAAATTGGGCTGCCGGTTTGTTAAGGTTGGGAATGGCTGGTATCATAGAGAAATCATTTAGTAATATTGTGTATGAAGGTTTTCACAGAACAAACCGAACCGAAAAGGTTGATTTTTCTTTGATATATATATATTTTTTGTATTTGCGTATATCTAATGAACCCTGATCATTAAAATGACCGAACTCGTTCACTGTGTAACGCTAAAGATTTTAATTCAGAAAGTTTCCTAAAAATAAAGCTGAAAATAACGATATTGTGATCCATGTACCCGTGTATCCATCACCACTGCAAATAATTGATGCTTAAGAAATGAGCATAGTTCTTTTTAAAGGAATTCTCCAATACATGTTGGTGAAATTCTCCTGACGTTCTTGTTTTATAAAATATCTGCTTGGAGAAAAAACTGTGGCATCCATAAGGAGTGAGGGGGGGGGGGAAACGCTGACCACCAACACCACGCTACTCTCATATGCCAGACCTCTAGACCGCAAAACGAGTTCCAGCCCCCTTATTTCTTCATGTTCCAGACTTTTTTGTATTTTTGGTGGTGACATGGTGAATAGTCCTCCAGGCTACCTTTTAAGGAGGTTTTTCGCTCTCCTTGTTATTACGTTTTTGGTTCTCATTTTCAGTCCAGTCCCAGTACCTGAGCAGTTTCAGAGGAATGTTTTTTTTTTTTTTTGAGCCACACAGTGACCTATGAATCATTTAAGCTTTAAAAATCATCTAACAATAATAATCTCTAAAACGTATAACATGCCACAGAATTCTCGGACCAGTGATTGTCTTTTGTCCTGCTATTAATATTAAAAAAGCATTTTGATGTTGAACATACGATTAAATAAATTAAACTTGACTTAACTAAGCTTCTACAATAGCATTAAAGCTTCTGCAGCATGCGTTCATATGTGTTTTGGGGGTGTGGCTGTATTTGTTTGCATTTTGGGTTTTTGAAATCACTAGCTCGAATAAAAAAACAAAACACCGCATCTAAAGTTAGCGCAAGTCTAGAGCCTATATCTGGCCTACAAAGTTTGTTTCCATCGCTTGCCATCTTGACATCAGTACCATCGAGCCAAGAGTTTTCTTCATGGGATTAAATTTAGCCCCTGTGGAATGTGTGGAAGTCATGTTCGACACGTAGAGAAACAGGAAGGGTTACTGTTTAAGACCTGGAAGGTTTGTGAGACGCTGTGATGGAGATGTGCCGCTCTGGGGAACGTGGCTTTATTTATTTATTTATTTGCAAGCGCGGTTTTCAAAAGTAGCCTGACACGGGCATGAGATCGGTATTTTTATATACTTGACACCCACAAGCACACCGCAACCTTTTTTCTATTTCTTTTTTTTTTTTGAAAGCTGTTATCCCTGCATGCACTCTCGTATCACATTGTTGGAGTGTGTGCTTTTGGTTTTGTGGGTCTCCAGCCTTGCATTTTTTTTCCCTTGGTTGCACAAAGGGGGTGAACGTCATCGTCTTGCAGTCATGTGATCAGTCTGTCTGATCAGCTTCCTGAGTATTTCAGCATCGCGGATGATTGGAGCTGAATAATAGCATGATTATGGCTTACCGTTCTGCAGTATCAGGTTGCTCTGAGTTTGAACGCTTTACCACAGAATAGCAGAAAACCTTCAGACATTTTTTTTTTCCTTCTCCTTTTTGGGGAAAAAGATGATGTGTAGTCACTGTGTTTTGAGCTCATGTGGTCGAAGAACACTCACTCATGGTTTCCTGTCTTGAAATATTTGACACGGCGCTGACCAGGGCAAAAATCTTTTTTTTTTAATGATTGGTGAAAAAATGTGGTGGCTTGTATAGGGTACGGTTCTGCACTTATGAGCTGGATTAGTGCCTTCTTTCTTTTTTTTTTTCTGTAATACAAAATAATGTGTAAAGAATTAAAAACAATAAAGCCATATAGGCAAATAATCAACAATCAGAACATACTATGATGTGATGTGTCTCAACATGAAGTAGACAGCACAAAATCTTACTTACGACAGATGTTCAAGTCATACCGAGACTTTAGATTGTTGAATACAGTTCTGAGAGTAAAAACTGCATTTATTTCTCTTTATAATCCCCTGCTACACTAATGCATGTATCCCAGTGTTCCACTACTGCTTGGATACCATCAAGGTAGAAAGTACGTCAGAGCCTGAAATGTCACATCTGAAACGCTCACCTCCCAGGAACTCCTGTAATGGCCCAGACATGTGGAAATGGCTTACAGAGAGATCAGGGCCCGTATTCACAAAGCTCCTTAAGCCTAAAAGTTGGTCCTAGTGACAAAATTCTAAGAAAATTCTTAGAATTATGACATTTTCTTAGAATTTCCCCTTAAGTTTAGGACTAAATCTTAGTAAAGATAAAAATGATTCACGAAACATCTTATCCCTAAAAACAGCTCCTAAGGTAAAAATTAAGAATCAAGAGGAGGACTTTTAAGAGGATTAAGAGTTTCTTTAGCAGAGGACAAAATGGCTGAAAGAAGAAATATTCTTCAAACACTGAACGTAAAGCTAAACGTAAACACTGCTCTTCTGTCCAATTTGCTTTTCTTGTTCCTTTACTATTTTCCATCTCTCTTGGATTGGTGGCTACATACCATCCAAAAGTGCAACTTAAACAGACTGTCCTGCCATCATGTAATTTGGTAAAAGGTCAGCCATTTTTCTCCCATCCATCTAAAATGGATTAAAGTATAGTAAATAATAAAATCAGTATAATAAATAAATGTAAGTAACTACTGCATGGAAATTGGTTGCTTCAAAAGTAGACATTTGGCTGTTTAATTAACTTAAAGATATTTAGCCTATAACAGAAACTTTAAGAGCGCATTTCAAGATCTTTGCAGAGGTCAGAGGTTATTTTTTATAAACCAACCGCAGTCCTTGAATTGCTGCATCATCACTAGCAATGGGGTCAACCACACCCCCTCACTAAGATAAAGGTTTTCTTTACTCAGAGTTGCTCTGAGAAGTTTCCTAAATCACTTTTAGTCTAGGACTCCCAGCTAGGACTTTTTAAGCTAAGATAGGAGCTCTCTGAGAGAATTCTAAGAAGCTTTGTGAATATGGGCCCAGGACTGTAATGTGGCTATACATAACTCCTAGCCGAGTTCCTGTAATGTGCAGGTGATGTTGGTGAACGATCCTGTATACAGTTCCAACAGACAGATGCGTCTCTTCCTCAATGGGGCGACAAGTTATCCTTTGATTTTTCAAGGATTCCACTTACTTAATGTTCATGGGTATGACTAAAGTGGGTTTTTAAGCCACTGCGGAGGGGATCGTCATTCACAAACAATTCATCTCATCTTATAATACATTTTTGGTGGTTTTAATAATTTTTTACCAGCTATATCATTTGTCAGTTGACAAATTCAGCAGAATTGATTTAGAATTGAAAATACTGCCTGAGGCATCGCCATGTTTGTGTAACTACTGTCAAAGCTCCTGTTCAAGGAAATTAATCAACTGTAAGTTGCGGTGTACAGTAGTAACGAGACCTTGTGACTTGTGTGTCCACAGCGGAGACGGAACGATGCGAAAGAACATTGATGTGTGGAAGAAGTGGACGACCAGCAACAGCCTCCAGCTCCATGGGTAAGACACGAACACAACTAGCGCTTCAATTTGTTAGTCTTTTTTATTTCCATGTCATGAATGTTTACAGCCATAGAGACGTGTATTATGTTTGTTGAACCGTAAAATTACATCTATAATTGATTGATTAATCGCAAGGTAAGAATTTAAAGATTGATTCAGACTATACAAGTACACAATGAATAAGAAGAGTATTTATAAAAATGACGAGTCATACCGTTAATGTCTCGGTCTTGCAGATCTATCTACAATGAATCACTTTTAAAAAATTGTTTTATGCAGCCTGTACTTTTAGTATGCTAATTATGCCCAACCTCCCTTCCATGGCACTGAGATCACATGACCTGAGACATCATAATTTCCTTCAAAACAACGATCATGGCAGACACAGAGCCAAAAAAAACAAAAACAAAACGCAAGCTTTATACAGAATCCGCTAAGAAAAATGTTCTTGTTTGGGTTTCTGACATCTTGTTTGTTTTTCACCCTGTCATGTGACTGTTTAATTTGCGTACTAATTAATATTCATTAGCCTTGTTTGTCTGTGTTCAGTTAGTTCAATGTTTACTACTAATACACAACACTTTGTATTCCTCTTCATTTCAACATACACACTTGTCATACATTTTGTTTTGCAGAATATTTCTCTGTAGTTAACACATCTAGTAACTTTTACACCACAAGAGGGCAAACTCAACTCCGTTCAGGAACGAAGTGCATGAGATTTTCGAATGAGAACGGGGGACAAGCAGACAGCCTTTTATCTTTTTTATTGTGTTTGTTTAAACTTTTTTTTTTTTATACAGCTTTAAAAAAAATCCAACACACACGTTGCACTTAAACTGCAAATATCCATGTGAAAGTTTAAGAGCGATTCTGGAAACAGATGCTACTTTCTCTAGTTTTTCTCCGATGAACATTAAATGTGAATGAAATTATGCACGTGGGATGTCCTTTAGTGTTAATTGTGTTGAACTAAAACACTACTTGGTGTCTTGTGTATGCGCATGTTGCTGTGTTTCCAGCCTACAGTTGAGGATTGCGGTGCGCGGCGTAGAGCAGCTGGCTGTAGGTGGACGCATGGTTTACTCCACCTGCTCTCTGAACCCCATCGAGGATGAAGCAGTGATTGCCTCCCTGCTGGAGAAAAGTGAAGGTATGGGAGACCTGAACAAGTCAGACATCTTTGTGTCACTTAATCGAGTTGAGATTTGTGCTGCTCGGCAATTACCGGGGGAAAAAAAAAAAAGTATGAATTCTAAAGATTTAATTTCCGCTACAGTTTGTTTCCATTCCCAGCTCGGCCGATCTCTCTCTGTGCTTCGTCTTTTTAGCAGAAGTGGAATTGATTTCCATACACCCAGTCTATTCTTTGCTCATGGGAACTTCGCAAGGCTGTAAATATAGATGGTTTATTTATAACATCAGGAACAAGTGAATCACCTGAAATGCAAGAACAGGGTTTTTTTTTTATTTTTTATTTTATAAGCCAAGCCGATAACAGAACAGTGTTTGCGCCATCATTGGGAAATGGGACCGGGCTTGCGTATTCTTCCTTGCTTGACAATTATGAGGATCAGTGAGCTCATGTTTATGGAAAAGGGCAGGCGGCGTTTCCCTCCGAGTGTGTTACAATGTCCCGAGATACAACACTTTGAAATGATGAGCACATATCTCATAGGAAGTAATGTTATTAACAGTCCTTAGTCGCACTGTTTAAACATTGTTCTTTGAATCATAACGCATCACGATTTTGCTCTCAGGTGCCCTCGAGCTGGCCGATGCCTCTGCTGACCTGCCTGGTCTAAAGTACATGCCTGGCATCGCATCCTGGAAGGTAAAGAGCTGTTAAAATTCTCAACATTTGAACATGCAAATATATTAATAATAATAATAATAATTGGTTGAACTCTACGTTTGTAATTCTCCAGGTGATGACCAAAGAGGGTCAGTGGTACTCGGAGTGGTCCGAAGTTCCCACGACTCGTCACACTCAGATCAGACCCTCCATGTTCCCTCCTACGGACCCTGAGAAACTGAAGAGCATGCAGCTGGAGCGATGGTGAGCTCGGAGGACTGCAGTGCTGCTCTTCTCTCCCTTATTTTTGCTTTTCTCACATGTCTCAGTCGTACAGTATATCAAGAGAAAAGCTGAGATTTGGTGATACCATAATCATCCACCAGAGGGCAATGTCTGAAAAGCAGTGATTATTACAGTAAATCCAAATTTAATCATAAATATGCACACATAAGGAAATAAACTAACAAATAAACGAATGTATAAATGATACTGAGACAAGTGTTTATATAATAATAATAAGAAGAAGAATGTTAGTTCAGAAATCTTTGTATAATGTCGAGATAATAAATAGAAAAAAAGTAGTTTGTATAAACCTTTTTGTTGTTTAAAAAAAATACTGTCATTTTAAAGTCTTGGACATGGAAAATTTAAAGTGACAAATTTGTATGAATATGTTATTAATTAAATTTTGTTTGTATAACGCTTTTAACAATTGTCACAAAGCAGCTTTACACGATCAAAAGAATTATGAAAGTTTGTATGGAATGTGAATGAATCAAAATGACAAGGTGATAATTTAATGATAATGATAAAGTAATTATTAATTAATGCAACTTTTTTATTAATAAGTGCAGCCTTAAGACTTTTTGATAAAATGTTATGTAAAAAAAAAAAGATAAAGATTCAACAATTTAACAGTATATATTGTGTATGTGTTTGCAGTATGAGGATACTACCACATCACCAGAACACCGGTGGTTTCTTCGTGGCTGTACTGGTGAAGAAGGCGCCCATGCCGTGGAACCGCCGCCATCCCAAAGTAACTTTTATTCATTTTAAGTAAAGTTCATAAATCCTGTACGTCAATAATACGCTGAAGCCTCAAACATCTCTCTATATTCATAGTGTAGCGTATCCCATAATGCATCACGTATTCAGTAGAAAAAAGGCTGGAAAAATGTGTGTATCTTATTTTTTTCGTTGTTTTTTTAAGAGTAGGCAGTACTAGTGAATGGTCCTTGGCTGAATGAATTAAAAATGCTGTATTGGCCGTTTCCCTGTTTCCCCTCTCTTGTGGAAGGAAATAACTGATGTGTACTTCCTTCCACAATTCAACATAAAGATACTCGCGCGTTCTCTTGGAGTGCTTTTGGATTATAGTGAGAGTGCGCAGTGAGTTATAGCATAAACACGGCCTCTCCGTTCCTCTAGGCACCCGCTCCTTCAGTAAACCCTAAGCTGCATTTCCACCTTGAGATGGTTTTATACGTATATCCGCGAGCCCCGAGGCTGGAGAGCGCTCAAGCCGAATAAAGAATGCCTCGCAGCCGAGCTCTGAAGCAGGGATTTAGATCTGTTCGAGAGGGAATGGAAGCTTCTGTAAATAAGAGCCGCGTGTGTGCGCGCAGCCGCAAAAAACATTTTTCCTTTTTGCCTCTCTTCTAATTTACAATCTCAACTCGTATTTCTCTGTCGCAGCCTAATTAGAGCCCTTAAAATAGCTCGTCGGAGTGTCTCTAACAACACCGCCTGCTCTCACCTTTTCCCCTTCCTTCAGCTCCGGAATAAAGAGGCCACCAGCAGCACCAGCGAGGAAGCGCAGGCTGACGAGGGAGCGCCAGAGACGGCGACCGAGGGAGACGCCGCTCTGGAGAACACTCCAGAGACCGAGGCCAAGAAAGACGGAGTGTGTGGGTGAGGGCTGGTTCTTTCATGCCCTCTCTTTTTGGGTTTGGTGCGTGCTCTGATCGTCTCGGCTTTGCTCTGCTCTGCTCTGTGTTCCAGCCCCCCGCCTTCAAAGAAGATGAAGCTCTTCGGCTTCAAAGAAGACCCCTTTGTGTTTCTGACAGAGGACGACCCGGTCTTCCCTCCCATCCAGTGAGCACTCTTTTGCTTTTTTTTCCCGCCCATTCCCTGACTCCACTCCTTCCCCCCCATAGAACTAAAAAATTCTTACAGATAAATTTTTATTTGCCAGAAAGGGGAAAAAAAAAAAAATAATACAAAAACTTTTGAAATATTTGCCAAAGCTCAGACATGTGGAAAAGAATTTACATAAATCTGATCTAAGTTATGCATATTGTTGCACATATGTATCTGAGGTTTGGTGAGTATCGGCATCAAACACACACTATATGCGTTTTAAATAAGTAAATGCACAAATTAAAACATACCACCGCAGTTACATCAAAATAGAAAGGAGCGAGTTTGACAAAGTTACCAGAAGAACTCATTTTCTCCAGCAAGCTCAGTAAAACCTAACAGCTGTTTTCTTATAAAACTGCACAAATCTGAGTCTAAAACTCCTGATATATATATATTTTTTTCTTCACAGCCATGCATATATTCTCCTATAATGTTATTTATTCATTTATAAGTTATATATGGAAATACTGATTGATTTTGTACATAATTATGCAGACATGATAAACATATATAACAAAATTGGTACAGCATATAATATGGTGCCTAAGACTTTTGCACAGTACTGTACATCTGATGTTTTGCAACTAAATAAACATGCACTGATGGTATGAGGCGATGCTCCCACCACCATGCTTCACTGTGGAAATGATGATCTGAGTGTATTTACAGCAGCAGCACTTCCTCTATCCTTTAGTATAAAGTCAGAAGGTGTGCTAGCTGATTGAAGGCAAAACGCAGGGTTACATGAGCGCACTCGATTTAATCCGATTTTGTCTCTATAGTAACAATTTCCTCTGGGATCTGCACAGTGGATGCACCACAAAGCCTCTGTAATGGTTCATATGGTGATGTTTATTATTTTTTTTTCCTTTCTTTTTTTTTGTAAGGAATAAATAACACCTTTCACTCCTTTCAAGCACATCCTCTCGATTAAAATAAACAGTGTGAAAGGAATCGTTCTCAGGGTGATAAACTCCACACAGAGACAGATGTGAGGTTTACACCTGGCACAGATCCAGGGTGTTTTAGACACTCGCAGAGCCTGAGAAGATAGCTCGATGGGCTTCCGTCTCTGCAGCATACAATTAATATGTTTAAAATACACAACGTGAGACGTATGTTGCTCCTATCAGTTCAATCAAATATCTTCATTTTAATTATATAATAATTAATATTCTGTGGACTGATTGAAACAAAAGTTGAAGATGAACACTACCGCCACCACGTTTGACTCTTGTATGATGTTCTTCTTACAAAACGTAGTGTGATGGTCTGGGGCTGATTTAGCTTCAAGACCTGGAACAACTTGCCATATTTGGTGGAACCATGAATTCTACGCTCTACCAGAAAATTCCTTAATGATCAGTTTGTGACCTCAGACTCAAGCGCACTTGGGTTACGCAGCAAAGCAATGATCCGAAAAAAACACCATGTCCACCACTGAATGACTAAAAAAAAAAATTATAATAAAAGGTGGACTAGTCAAAGTCCGGACTTGAATCCGATTGAGATCCTTAAACAGGCCGTTTATGCTCTTATGGCTGAATTAAAACAATTCTGCAAAGAAGAGTGGACCAAAATTCCTCCACAGCGATGTGAGAGACTCATTGGCAGTTATCGCAAATGCTTGATTGCGGTTGTTACCACCAAGGGTGACGCAGCCAGTTATTAGGTTTAGGGGGTAATTACTTTTTCCACATAGGGTAAGGCAAGTTTGGAAATCATGATTTAAAAATGTCATTTGTATTTAGTGATACATTTATTTGCTGTTTGTTTAGAATTGTAACAAAATCTGAAAAAAAGGCACTTATAAATTTGGCATTTATAAAATTGCCTCGGTATCGTGATATTATCGTATCAGGACGTCCCTGGTGATCCCTAGCATGTCTTTGTGCGAGCCTTTTTTTATTATTTTTATTTTTTTTAATTAGTGGCTTTGTTTTTTTTTTGTTCCAGAACATTCTACGACCTCTCTCCAGACTTCCCCAAGCTCAACGTCTTGACCAGGACGCACGAGGGAAAGAAAAGACACCTGTACATGGTGTCCAAAGAGCTCCGCAACGTCCTGCTCAACAACAGTGAAAGAATGAAAGTGAGGGGGAAACATTTTTTTCAACAAACAAACACCACACAGATTTCAGAAGAGGTTAACTGTGTGTAACATTGTATTTAAAATTCACTGGAAAATTATTTAAAAAAAAATAAAAAAAAACACACACACACACACACACACACACACAATACTGTTTCGCAATAAAATCCTTGTTAGCGTCTTTATTTAAGTCTCTTGATTTACAATTTTCTGGCTTAGAAATAAAGCTTCAAAGTTTTTCCTTTAAAAGACAACTTGCAAGTTGTACATAATTGAACATTAATTACAGGTTTGAGCGTACTTTACTTGCAAAGCCAGTATTTGACGTGCAGTAGAGGGTGCAAAAATATACAGACTGCCCCTTTAATAGAGTAAGACCATTGAGTGCGTGTCTAAAAGCAGTGATGCGCATGCTTGCAAATATTATAATCACTAAAAACGCTCCTCACCTGTAGATGTGATTGAGCATGGCACTGGAGCAGATGGGCCTCGGAGCAGCTCCAGCGCTGTCTGTGTTCTGCGCACTCGCACTTTGACTTGCCATCTGCCGAGAGCAGGGTAGTGTGGGTGGCATTTATAAAGCTGAGACAGATCATTCAGGAGAGGACGCACATGCGCGCACACGCTCACTCGTGGCTGTAAATGTCACCAGCTTAAAGTCGGAAATGTTCCTCTGTCATTTATATGGTGCTGTTGTTCTCCTCAGGTGATCAACACCGGCGTGAAAGTGTGGTCGAGGAATAATGATGGAGAGCAGTTCGGCTGTGCCTTCAGACTGGCCCAGGAGGTAGGCAGAGGAGAAACATGTACTTTTACATCAACCTGAAATTTTGACCATGCCAAAGTATTGCTGAGCTTTAAAGGTCCCATGTTTTACTCTTTAACCATGAGAGCTCCTCGAACGTTTGTGTTAATGCTCCAGCTGAAATTCTTCTCAGTTAATGCTTTTTTTTTTTTTTTAGATATATATCTTAAACTGCCTTTATTTCACTCCTCCTCCATATGCACCATTTCAGTGTCTATGTAAATGAGCACACCCACTAGAGAACTGCAGAGCTGAACAACAAGCCAAGGGAGGGCGTCGTCTTATGAGGTCACATTAGGATGGAAAAAACAGGAAATGTTTTTTTTTTTTTTCCTCCTTGTTTTTTGTTTGTACACACTATAGAGACATCTGAATTCGTAAAAATGATGCAACATTCACTTTTTAATCATATTGCCCTTTTAATTCCAAACTTGAGTGTCGCCTAACCATATTTCTCTTTAAACCATGCGAATATATAAACGGAGAGAGAGATATAGCTGTGCACCAACCTACAAAGAGTTAGCGTCATCATAGATTCAAACTTTCCACGTAATTATAGGGTTAAGTATTAATTCATACAGCTATTTTCCAAAATACTATTATCTGTTTTCCAGTCTGAGAAGGAGTCCTGAAAATGAAGAATATGATGCACTACGTCTGTTTTAACTGTGTGAAAGGATGGAGCAAAAAGTAAATGCTTTTTTTGGAGGCCATCAAGTAGTGACTTGAGGGGCATAAGTAGTAAAATGCCACTCGTCATTAGGGCTGGGCTTTTCATGATACCGGTGCAGTAAACGGTGGCTGAACTGATACTTTAAAAAAAATGTGAGGGGGGGGAAAAAGCAACAAAATTGGTGGATAACATTAAAGGACAGCTTTTGTTATCTACCACTTTTGTCACTCCTTTTTTGTGTGTTTAAATGTATTGTTTATTATTTTCAAGTAGGCCTGGGCGATAAAACGATAACGATATGTTTTGCGATAGACACGTGATCGAGATCAATAAAAAAATGTGTTCGATAGAACGTTCTATTTTTTATTCTTTGTCGGAAGAAAACAGAGGTCGCGAAGCTAGTTTGGTTGATGTCTGTCATGCGCACTCGCTCCGC
>JAQMYK010000021.1:7124209-7134836 GCA_030014345.1 Clarias buthupogon
AAATGGGTCATAAAAAATATCAATAATTATCGATATCGACCAATATGAAACACTGATATCGTGATACAGTTTTCAGCTATATCGCCCAGCCCTAATTTAAAGTATACATAAATATAGCCGCAATAATATCCTTTTTAGCGTCTTTATTTCAGTCTCTTGATTTACACAATTAATTTACATACCACCGATTGCAGTTAAAATAATGTAACGCTAATAACAGCACTAGTTGGTATTCTTGGTGTGCTAAAATATGACCATATTTGCCATATCTGGGGAAAATACGACACCTCTCCTGACTTTGCTCGGGTTCCTCTGACTGGGGTCGGGGAGACACACACACACATTGCCAGCTGATGGGACATGGGACATGTCTCTGCTTTTAACTCCATCCCGTATGTCTTCAAATGTTTCATTAGGTTTTACAGGTGTTTTCCCTTTACACGGAAATTGATGAAGGATATTTGTTGCAGCGTCTGAATCCGAGGTACCGAAATTTGCGCTCTGATTCGGTTCTAGTACATACCAGTTATATAGGTACCGGTGCCATATTGGAACGATTGACTTTGTCATTTTTTAAATTAATTAAATAATTTATTTATTGTTATTATTTTTTTTAAGCATCATTCATTTCAGATTTAAATGAAGTAATATCACATGAGGGAGATTGCCATTGGGATTAATATCAGCATATATCTACAACTGTGTCACAGCCGTGCTGATATTCAGCACAACAGCATGACCTCGAGTGTGATCTTGCTTTTATACAACAGTTCCACAAGCACCATTTATTAATAACCGATTCTGGTTTCTTTGTTCATTTAACCAATTATTTCGCTTCGCAAACATGTATCCATTCATGACGATAGTTTTAAGTTCTTACTGGTACTGTGTAGCCAAAAGGTGAGAAGAATAAACCGTAGAGGTGATGGACAGTCCCGAGATTTACTTTATATTTCCACTTGTTCCGCTTAGAATACAAGTTAACTTCCAGGGTTAAATCTCAAATAGCGTTAGATGGAAAGCTAGTGTGCTGTGTACTGTAGGGTGTATAATCCCTTTTTCCACACATCAAGTGTGGGATTATGCCTTGTGTTAGAAGCTAGTTAACTTTGTAGCCATAAATAAAAGAACACAAACAGTTCAGGTGGTGATTCAGAACGATTAAGAAACAATTATTTAGGAGACAATTTAATTTTTTTATGGAAGCATCATGTTCTCGGGTGTGTTTTCTTGATGAAATTACTTTAGTGACTGGTTTTGGCAGGCAGCTGCTCTCTCCTCAGTACCCATGCTGCGACAGACGGTGGAATTAGAACACACGTGACGTGGAGTGATGCATATAGATAAACGTTCCAGTGCTGTTATAGTCTATTATTACCACTCGTCCAATCGGATTGCTCAGTCGAAACTATCTGTCGTATAATACAAAATAAACTGCCACACCAATTAAAAAAAGCTAATGAGCACATCGAGGGACGTCATTAAGGGATATTACAATCCTTGACCATGCTGATCGCTGGTTTAGCTTTAATTAATCATAGCAACGGTTTACCCCAGGGACACAACATCCTTATAGAATAACAATTATTCTCATGGTATTTGTCATAGTGGAAAAAACAAACCTTTATTTAGCAGCACACAGACCAGGATTCTGGTTACATACACATCAGATTAATAATTAATAATTAAACACCTCAGCCGCACTAACCACACCACAGCCCCCAAAACACATACACACCGTGTCTGTTACAGATAAGCTGTAGGAACTAGGTATTTTTATCTCTTAAGCGTGGTTTATACACACCGTGTCTGTTACGGATAAGCTGTAGGAACTAGGTATTTTTATATCTTAAGCGTGGTTTATACATTTTTAAAGCAAATCATATCTGATAGGGTATTTTGAAACTCATTTGATGTCATAAAGCACACAATGCTTCTGTATGAGCACGAGACACGGACAGTTCTTTTTGACGACGAATCCGTGATCGTGACAACTCGTTAATGTTTAATGAGGAGCAGACTTTCAATCCCCGGCTCCTCCTGCTCCCAGACGCTGTCGAGTATGCCAATACTTGTAATCCGTAATGAAAACACGGAGCGAATTTGACAAGATTTCTTACGCAGAGATGAAGGGCTGTGCATATTCTAGAGCCGAATCTCAAGTATCTTCCTACACTAGTCACGACTGCACTATGTAGAGTGTCTAGCTTTGTTATATTCTGCTCTGTAGCGCAGAAAGGAAGAGCATTGTCAACTAAGGAGCAGAAAGTGGTCCGATTCTCAAAAAAGAAAAATATAACAGATTATTTGAAATATGGAAATATTTTTTCTTTTTAAAGCTGCTAAAATTGTTGACATTTACAAGTGTCTTGAATCCTTCAGAAAAATGGTGTAGTAAAACTGAACAGATGGATGTTTTTGTCTGTGAAGAAAAAAAAAACCCTCAGTCAAGGACATGAATAGGATGTCAATGATGTCTGCAGACTATTTTTGCTCCACCCACAGGCCCCAAACCTTGCTCTTGTTGTAGTACTTGGGTAATAAAGGAAACCAAACCCAGCATGGCTTTCACAGTCGTGGAAATGGCGCAAATTATGGGTAATTTTCTGGTGTAAAACCTCAATTGAAAATGACAGGAAGGGCAAATTTTTATCTTCTTTGCATCTCTGAAATCTCTTTTTAATTTTACATTTTATTTTATAGGGTATCTACACTCTGTGTTCTTACATCAGAGCGCGTGTCATCACCATTAGCATGGATGACGTGAAGGTCCTTCTAACCGAGGAGAATCCTTTCCTCAGCAGGTTGGGGGATGACGCTCACGCCCAGGCCAAGAAACTCGGTCAGTGTTTCAGTCATATCTCAAAAGTCCTTATCGACTGAAGAATAACTGAGTTTCTGGTAATAATAAGAGGGAAAAGGTTATGACAGAATGTCTTTATGGATAGTTTTATCTCTCAGAGGAATCTAACCTTTAGCTGAAGTAACATTTATTATAAGAAAGTCATCTTTATTAGCTACATTATGTTTGGATTATTGCGTTTGCTATATGATGAATCTTTCTAACGATGCTTTTGTAAGGTAATCTAAATTGAAATGTACACTTTTGTTTGTCTCTATTCGAATTTTAAGTGGTACTGTATGTAAATGTCAATGTGTAATGGTAGAACAGCTTCCTATAACCTTTCTATGATGCATGTCTGCAGTAAAAATACTTACTTTTTCATTTTATAACTTCACTAGCATGATTTGTCATCACATCTGCCATATTTGGGAACAGATTTCTGGTTTCCCCCCAAAATTTTCCTATTGTAAAATGGTAAACTACAGTACATACCATAATATAAAATATTACCGTGGTACTTCAGATATTTCCATACTGGACTTCAGATACTGGACTTTATAGAGTAATAAGGAAGGGACTGTGGGTACCGTGGTAGTACTATGGTGTGTACTATAATACTTTGGTAGCCACTGTGGCACCCAATAAGTACCACAATATTCACCAAAGTTAAAGTTACCAGGTATCTAATATGGTAGGTTTATACAAACTATCATTTTTAATACATAATACCATAGTATAGTACAGACAGTATTACTGAGTTTCACCATGTATAAGGGGTTTAATTAATGTTACATACAAACATGCAATGGTGCCATATTGTATAAATCTTAGCATTATGGTGCATAAAGATGTACGACACATTTTGGTATGTGTTCCATATTACTATACTGTACAGTACATGGTAGAACCATGTCTAATGACTAATAATGCGGTATAAGTACCATGGAACTGTCAAAAGTCTACCATGTTACCTAAAATTAATTATGGATTGGCTTCAATCCAATCTGTAATAGAATTAAAATAAAATTACTAAAATTACTCCTCTTACAGAATAGAGAGTAACCAGACACAACTAGTCAAATAGGGTGGGAACTTTGTGGTGTTAATTAATTATATTTTCGCTAGCAGAAAATGTACTGATGCTTTCCTGATTACTCTCATACACAACTTCTCTTTATCTTCTGCATAATGTCTCAAATCATTTAACATGATGTTGGGAGGAAAGAGAGAAAAACAGTCACCGTGTAGAGAGTTTAATTTTATATCAGCTAGCTAACAAACACGCTTTCAATAACGTCAGCAATTCCTGCTGCTGAGGTAAACTTATCCAGTAGAAATGGGATGGCAGAGATTCAAATATACAATTTTTATTTATTTATTTATTTTTAGTTTATTTAGATTTTCTAAACAATTTCAGCAATTAATTCATTCCTACCACATCAGGCTATGCTGCATGCTAATGTGTAAATAATTTCGAGAGCACCCACCTGAAGGATTATAGAGGAACTGCTACAATTTGCCACCTCAAGTGCAAACTGAAATAAAACAAAAATTAAATAAAATGATTTTTGTAGTCAGTGTGGCAATACATAAATTGCCACACAAAAGAATAGCGATATGTAACTGAATAGATCCCCCCCCCCCTCTCTTTTCCCTGTTTCCATTAGCCAGTTAGCTAACAACTGCTTTGTGATTACATCTGTTTTGCACTATTCTGTTCAAGTTTAAAATTTAAATATTAAAAAAAGTCATAAAACATATCACTTCTAGATATTAAGGGCAGATAACCTTTTAATGAAAAAAAAAATCTTTTAGTTTGTAAGACTGGTCAAGTACAAAATGCCTTGAAAAAGTACAGTATTAGCCACCTAGCTAGCGTCTGAAAAAAAAAAAAAAAAAGAAAGAAATGTCTTCTCTTTTAATAGTATTTGTTTAGTTGTTGTTGTTATTATTATTATTATTATTATTATTATTATTATTATTATTATGTGAGGTAAATTTAAGTTTTATGCTTTTTTTTTTCATGGTTATTGAAGTGTCATCTGGTTAATGCAGTCAGTTCACTGTTTGCTTCTCAAAATGGCTGCCGTTATACAGAGTGAAATCACCTGAAGTGCTAGCATACTTTTGAACGTGTACTCCCCCTGACCTCCTGCAAAAGACTTTTTTTTATATAAATGTGGTTGTTATTTTTTAAAGCTAAGGCTTGGCTAGAGTTTTATTCACTGCTTGAAAATGTTATGTAAGAAATATTAACAGTGTGAGTCATAGCTTTTTCTTAAACACCATTCATGTTTTTTTGTCTCGATTTTTTTTTCCAGAAATGGGCAGCATTGTTCTAAGATACAAACCTGATCCAAAGTAAGTGCTTGCATCATTCCCGTGCTTTATCTCTTCCCCTAAATGACACTGGAGCCAAGGCACTGATTGGGCACTGAAATAGCCGAGGCTTTAGAGAGACTGCCAAGGATCTTCAGCTGTTGGTGTTTGTTTGCGTGTGCGGGAGGAAGAGAGGCAGATGCTACCACTTTAGCCTCATAAAAGTCGTCT
Organism: Clarias buthupogon; assembly: GCA_030014345.1. Classification (NCBI taxonomy): domain Eukaryota; kingdom Metazoa; phylum Chordata; class Actinopteri; order Siluriformes; family Clariidae; genus Clarias; species Clarias buthupogon. The sequence goes on from JAQMYK010000021.1 coordinate 7,129,605, forward strand.
TGTTTGTACACTAAGATCTGTGCAACGTTGCTCACGCTGTTCATCAAACAGTGGGGTGACAGGTGGTGAAGAGCGGCCGTGTGATAATTAGACGACTCTGACCGACGGAGGACGCTCGGCATGTCTGTGGAGAAATGGCTCCTCGTTGTCCGGCTCACCAGAAAGCTTATTTTCTAGGAAGCTGTATTTCACATCAGTGGTCTCATTATCAGGACACTACTTACCTCAGGGTGTGTAGGATCTCTTGGACACGCCTCCACTATATACTATACTTAATACTGGACATATTTGGAACGGACCCTGTGAAAGCTAGTGTACTTAGAGTGCCGTATGTAGATGAAGAAAGAATAGGGAGTCAATTTTACCTCCATAGATGGTCTAACTTTACCTGAGGATTTTGCACCAGTACCATAAAGGTAGAAAGTTTTCTCAGTATGTCAGAGCCCAGATCCTGGCCTCCCAATAACTCCTTAAATGGCCCAAACATCTGGACATGGCTTGAAGTGAGGTCAGGACTGTACTGTGAGGTCAGTAGATGTGGCAATAACTCCCAGATGAATTCCTATAACGTGCAAGCAGTGTTTAATGATTGTGTGTACAGTTCTCATGGACAGATTCATCTCTTCTGCAAGCTGGCGACAACAAGTTATCTGTCGATTTTCAAGGATTAGGCATTCCACTCGCTGAATGTTCACGACTGCAGTGTGCTCCAAGCCACCTCGGGCGAGATTGTCATTCACAGATACAATAGTGCTAACTTGTGAAATGGGAAAATTTTTCTGTTTATCTGATTATCAGTTTTCAGACTTTAACTAGTCCACACACTCAAGTTAATAAAGGCGTTTGGCCATTCTTATAAAGTCTTTGTAAATCCTGCCTTCTTTATCAGTTGAACCATATTGATCAAAATTAGCTGCACCAGGGCTATCTAGTCGTGCTCTAGGGGTGTTTATCCTGCCTGGTTGGATAACGCCGAATTCCTGTGCAAGTTTCTACAGGTTCTGATTAGATCTTGTTTCTATAATGATTGAGCAACATAAGATATTGTCAGACAAACCAAACTCCAGTCCTGTATAGCTGTGTTAAATGCACTGACCAACAGCATGACTGAACTGCAGTTCTCCTGTACATCAATCACGTTAATGCAAAACATGTAAGGCTGACCTTTGCATAGCGGAATGTGGTATGAGATTAAGTGAAGCTATAAAGTCAATAATTTAGTGTTATGTATATTTAATTCCCAATTTACAGTGGCATACTGCTTTACGCAGTGCACTAAGAATGAGTGTTCTTTGAGTGTTGTTTGAGCACTTAGTAGTATTTATGTATGTTCCACATACTGTATGTGTATGCAAGAGTGAAGTTTGATTGACGTCCTATACTGCGCCTCATACAGTAGTAGTATTACGTTCTACCACGGCGAATCACTTTTTGTTTGATTATTGATTATAATTTGTGAAAATCAAATCTGTTTCTGGTTGTTCAACACTAAGCCTGGACAGAAAATCTGATTGTTCTGGAAGTCAAATATCCTGACTTGTCCAAACTCATCTTAACTATCCTGGTTAGCTGCTTAGCACATTTGAAAAATTGTATGTAAATTAAAAATTTTTTTAAAAAAAAAGATAATTGTGCTTCAACAAAGTGTCCCATTTATGTGTTTTGCATAGGTCTGTGTTTTGTCATTAGGGTTTATATCTTTAAAGTGCCATCTTGTGCATTATCACCCTCACTACCACCTCCAACCAGAGTTGTTGTGAACTACAGTTCATACTTGAATTTTTTTCACACCCATATATAGAAATCCACATGGTTCTTATCAGGTTTGGCAGGTCTACACAGATTCATCATCGTTCTACATGGATTATGTTCATTGCTTGTACTGTATGTTCAGAGATGCACACATTAGTCATCGTGGGTGGAAAGTTGATGAGCCTCAGCGATGCCATACCCTGTACTGTCCTCCTGTTCGTTTGGCTTCACGCCACTGACTGAACATATCTTGATCTTTTCTCTTCCCCTTGACATGCCTTAATCCAAGTGACCATTAATGTTCAACCATCTAAGTCATCTTTTCTCCTTCCTTTCATAACCTTTCCATTTTCACTTCTCATTATCCTACAAACACACACACAATGTCACTCATAGATCATTTCTCCTTTAACCTTGTGTTTCTTCTGTTTTTTATTTATTTATATTTTTTTTCCATCTTCTTCCCCCTCAGTGATCCCAACACTCCTCAGTGCCCCATAGATCTCTGTGGTTGGAGAGGGAAGACCTCGATCAGGGCTTTTGTGGCCCGCAATGAGCGCCTTCACTACTTGCGCATGTTGGGTGTGGAGGTCTTCCAGAACAAGCAAGGCAAGAAGGATGGAGGTGCAGCAGAAGCTCAGGAAGGAGGTTCGATAGAGGAGGCGGAGACGGGCCAAGAAGTAAAAGGAGGGGCGCAGGAGGAGAACTCTCCCGACACAGAACAGAACGGAGACTCTGAATCCAAAAGTAATGGAGCGGAGGAAGCGAGCAGCACTTGAGACTGGGAATTCTTGAGTCAGACTGAGCCAAACTGGAAGAACTGGTGGGGGGTATAGAGATACTCTTGCCACTCTTCCTGTTTTTTTTTTTTTTATATATATAGGAGAAACATGAACCAGGCTATAATCTAACACCAAGTCTGTGTGGAATTGAGATATTAAAGTTTTTGTAAGTGTTTATTGAAGCGATTTTTATTTTAAGTGGTCTATTTTTGTGCCTCTAATTGAACTGTTAAGCTTTTCCTCCGCCAATGGTTAAACTGTTAAACAGTGCTTAGTTAGGCCTGTGACCCGGTGTTTTATTTTGTTTCGAGAGAAGCCAAAATGCATTTAATTTAACACCTGTGTGAGTGTTATATAGAATGTAAATACATCTTTTATTAAAAGCTTTGAACATAACTATTTTAATGAGTGATATCGTATCCATACCCCAGTGCTGATATTTCCTATATATACACACATTTTCTTTTTAATCACAGTCCTAAATATCTGTTCACCATGCTTGCCGCTCGACTTGATTTGGCTAGCGTTTAGCTTGGCACGGCCACCTTTTCCCCAGCGGCGTGACCATAGTAACAAACTCCTCGGTGTGCCGATCCTATCCTGTGTTCAACAAGCCAAATCACAGCAGCAGAGAGCAGGACAAAGACGAGACGGCGGCACACAGGCCAGGTAACCCACATCCGCCGTGTGTAGGGTCATGTAAGGGTTATGGGTGTCATGTAGCTCGATTGAGCACCATATCAGTGTTACTGAAGAGGTCTGGGATCCTTCGACAGCTGCAGAGTAGAGGGGTGGAGGAGGTGGATGCTATTATCTTTTTTTTTTTTTCTTTTTTTGTCTCATCTTAAATAGACAGAAAGCAGGAATGAATGTAGTTTATTTTCCTTCCTTTCACTGCGACAAGAGGGCTAATTAAATCTTTTTCGTAAACTCACTCTCTCGCCGCCTTTTCACGAAATGTCATTCTGGTTTTCTCTCACTGTTGTCTACACCCTCGCTTTCTTTTCCCCTTTCAAAAGACTAAGATGTGGGCAGAATGATTACAAAAACAACATATTTTTCATCCAAAAATCACCCTAATACTATTCTTCTGTCTATGAGTTTTTGTTTCCTTTAATAAACATCATGCACAGTTTTATCATGGTCATATTTCTGGTACAGACAGTAACAAAACCCCCACAAGCATTTCATCACGAGGATGGAACATATAAGCTGAATTTTTTTTTTCTACCCCCCTTCTATTCCCAGCCTTCGTGCACTAGACTGTGCTAAGCTAGACTAAGCCTGTTGGACATGAATACACATTAGGGATTATATAATAAAAAGGTTACGCAATGAGCACAAGCAGAAACAGAGAGAACGTCTGCTAGGGATGATCTAGGGTTTCACAGGGATTAGATGGCTTCTGTGTCTCTGGCCTAGGCCGCTTACAAGGGATGTCAGTCTAAAATCTCTTTCTCTCTTTTTCTAATTATACTTTTTAATCTACCGAGATCAGGACCACCTCAAATAAATGCATGTACAGTACACTCTGCCACACATGTCTACTTACTCCAGGTGAGATTAGCTACAAGAAGTTCTTTTGTTTGGAACACAATCTATTAACATTCATTCTCTGACTCTGAAGTGTGAATACATCTGTCTGAGTGGGGTCATGAATGGGCAGTATACAGTAGGTGTCTGCTGTACGGCTTTATCCCATGTACAGAATCACAGAGGGCCTGGACCTATCCCAAGAGACTTGAGGTCGGAGGTGCGCTACAATCTGGACCAGAGTTTTACCAGGAGGAAACCCACCAAGCACGGGAACATGCAAGAAGATACAAACTCCATGCCCACGGACCTAAGGCGGGACTCGAACCCTCGACCTTGGAGGTGCGAGGCAACCGTGCTAACCATTACGCCACTGTGCCACTTATTTGGGTAAAATTTCTATTCCATCCATCTAGTAAGGTCTGTAGTCCAACTAGGGACTGTGGAAGCCAATGGTGACTATTGGATTTATTCCCATTTTCATCAACGCAGTAGGACTTCCAGTCAATATTCACACACGCCCTCACACACTACAGGCAATATGGGGACACCAATTAGGCAACGCTAATCTGCATGTCTTTGGACTGTGGGAGGAAATTGGAGAACCCAGAGGGAACTCGCCAAGCACAAGGAGAACATGCAAACTGCGTGCACACACCGACCCGGAGGCGGGAATCGGACCCATGACCCTGGAGGTGTGAGGAGACAGTGCGGACCACTATGCTACTATGCTGCACATCTTAGATGCTGTAATTAGAAAATTCAAGCTTTTTAGTGCATGCCAAAATTCGACAAAGCAGATTTTCCAGAATATACAAATTCAGGTACATGTCTATTCCATCCATCCAGGAACCTCTGTAGTCCAACTAGGGACGGTGGAGGCCAATGGTGACTATTATATTCATTCCAATTTTTATGACCGTGGTAGGACATCCGGTCAATATTCACACACTAGGGGCAATTTGGGAACGGCAATTAGCCTAATCTGCATGTCTTTAGACTGTGGGAGGAAACCCACCAAGCATGGGGAGAACATGCAAACTCCTTGCACACAGACCAGAGGTGGGAATCGAACTGAAACTCTGGAGGTGCTACAGTACCACCAAATCTCCGTTATATAGTTTTATTATAGATTTATTATACATTGTAGTGATATTACCAGTAA
>JAQMYK010000021.1:7219232-7239792 GCA_030014345.1 Clarias buthupogon
TGTAGAAAGAAATAAAAATCAGGAACCATCATGGAGTTAGAAAGTGTTCTAAAACTTTTGAACGGTAGTGTATATATTACGAATAAATGGAGATGAAACTAGGAAAAGTTCAAATTTGGCTATTAATCGGAAGGAAATTGTGTACACAAATTATGTCCATTTTCCCCTCCCAAGTACACACATTCCAAGCAGCACCTTATTAAAGACACATGACATGATCCTCTTTGGACCATTTTAGTAAATAAATTCTTAGGTATATTTGTCCATGCTATGAAGTTTTTGTGTAAATCTTTAGTAAATGAGAGCCTTACTCATTAAGTATACCAATAACTAAGTAATGAAATAACTACTAAACCTGCAACTGTATGTATTTTTATGCAAAGCATATCAGCATTTTTCAGACAAGTCTTAAAAGAAAAAACAATAAAAATGGAAATAGAATATATGCATTTTATACAGTTAAATGAATTTGTTGCCATTTTCGAGGTTAACAAGCAATCATAAGAACGGAAATTTGTTTGCTTTGTGGTTCAGTAAATTCACCAAAAGCACCATCTGTGTGTGCAAATTCTGTCTGACATCATTACATCAGTCCAGCACCTTGAGGCAGAGAGAAATCAGGTCTCTGTGGACATCTCACCCTTTAACCTTCCTCTCGTCCTGCATACAGATCAGCTCTGTGCCAAATCTGACATGGAACAGTACCAAACACCTGAACCATGTACTGGTGCCAGTAGAACAGGCCATGTATGTGTTGTTGATGCTGTTGATAAAAAAAAAAAAAACACACACACACAATCACACTCATAGTGCTAAAAAAAAAAAAATAAAATAAAAAATAAAAAATGGAAGATGTCAGGAAAAATGAAAAGGGATGAATAAAAAGTGAAAAATGCTGGCTGTGCTGATGGATGAGTGTCTTACTGCTGTACGTCTCAGATGAATGCAGCACGTCTTCAGCTATAGAAAGAACAAGACAGGGAGATGGAAGAAAAGTTAAGTATAAAAAAATGAATTTTATCCATAGACAAGTTTCTCATCTTCACTGGTTCATTTGTTGCTCCTTTGCTATATTTTCAGGTTGATGCTGCAGATGAAAAGGATGGTTCAGACCAGGGACTCTATTATCTGAACGTACCATTCCCTCAAAAATACATCAGAAGACAGCTCTAGGGAACCAGTAGACAGTAAAAGCATCTCGAATGCTCTATATCTTGACTATTAAAAAAGAAACATCAAATACAAATCGGTTTGGTCTTTTACACATCATAAAACCACTCAAACCTCTGTTTAGTCCATAGTTTCATAGGAGCATACTGTTGAGTGAACAACAAAAATTAATTCATCTTCTATACCGCTTTATCCTCTATTCAGGGTCGCAGGGACCTGGAGCCTATCCCAGGAGGCTTGGGGCACATGGCGGGGTACACCCTGGACAGGGTGCCAATCGATCGCAGGGCACACACACACATACGCACAATCACACACTCATTCACACACTACGGTCTTAAATGAGTTTCATTGTGATTCCTCTATAGACATTTGAGGGCTAATTGTTATGTAAAGCTTTTGAATCATCTTTTAACATTCAAATGGGTCTATATTGTGTGTATACACAGACAAAATGTAAAAATAATTAAATAAATAAAAAGAATTATTGTCAGGTATGACATCATTCAAGGCAAAACAAAAACAAACAAACAAACAAAAACAAACAAACAAAAACAAACAAACAAACAAACAAACAAACAAACAAACAAAAACAAACAAACAAAAAACCCATGGGGAAAGGCAATTTCCAATGCACATCCCATAGCTCAACTCAGGGCTCTGTTTTAAGGGAAGTCCCATCTCTTGTATTCTCACCGGTTAGAAAAGTGTTCTTCTACAAAGGGGTGTAATGAACAGCAGTTCAGTGAATCCTAAACAGACTCTGAGATTTGAAATATATTTTAGCACATTTAATATATTCTAATATACACCGATCAGCCATGACATTAACACACAAAACATTAACGCAATAACATTCATTATTAAATACAGTATATTCCAGTAAACTGGTGAGAGGATCATGGGCACCCAACGGTCACCCATGCCAGGACGGACAAAAAGGCAGTCTGTCCAGTCCGATTCCACAGAAAGGTCAAGTTAATGCAGCACAAATTGCAAACTACCCAGACCCCAATCCAATCGAGCACCCATGGGAAGTTTTGAACAAACAAGTCCAATCCACAGCCCCACCCCACAACCCACAGGACCCAAAGGATAGCTGGACAAGGATCCAGGGCAAGTGGAGCCTACAATACTGAGCATAATGTTTTGCACTGTTATGCTTTGGCTAAGTGGGGTATTTTCCCTAAGTTGCATAAGTATTGACTGCACTGGCTGTAAAAACCCTGATTTGTGCTATGCTCATGTTAGCTCAGAAACGGGAAGTTGGATCCCAGAATTGCATCATTTTTTTTTAAACTATGCGTTTGAGCTACAAAGGAAATCAAGGAAAAGAAATCATGGATGCAACAATTTACCCAGCTGATTGTGATGAGTGATGTACAGTATTTTACCTACTAAACACAAGGTGTATAGACAGTGTTATAGATTTAACAACCAAAATGTCTCCATGATAACTGATCTAAGGCAAATACAACAAAACTAATAAGATAAGAAAAAATGCTACACTGTGGTCTGATGCCACATGGTCGAGGACTGCTTTCTATGATTTACTCCACTGATTCATTTTACATGCATTCCTAGTTAAACTTTTACTGCTTTTTGGTTTGGCAAAGAGAATTACAAAAGTGCTTTATTTGAGGTGCTCACCTAATATACTGCATTCAAACCTGGATAAAAAAAGTCCTTTTTGCGAATTTTTCTGCTTGTATCACTCTAATCATGCCGTGTCCTCATGTGAACCTAATGTGTGGATAATATCAGGCAATTTAAGACAATTCTATAAATATAATAATAATAATAATAATAATAGAGGAAGGATTAGCACAGATTCAGGACATTACTGTTGTACTGTTTTTCTTTGTCTCAAGAGGCTATTTCAACTGCAAGCACTACACCAGTCAAGATGTTAAAGTGTGTTTCATTAACTGAGTCCTTTGTTTTATAACCAGTCTGTGCTTAAAAAGAAAAAGATACAAAAATCAAATAAAAAGATGGTGCATCTTGTGATATTGTACTAGTTTGTCTTTCCTGTATATCTCTATAATGTTCTTCATGTCACAGAATGTACTTCTGCATTGCAAAAGCTGCTGTTAAAACGTATTAATCAGAACTGAGAATTCAACCATTCTATGGTATGAATGATGAGTAAAAATATAGCAAATAGTAAATGAGCCCTTCGGAAACAGACAGGAGATGATGGAATATAACAGGTGGTGGTAGTTCGAGAAGGTCCAGGATTCTGCTCACTTCTTAAATGATCAGGTTGCTGTATGATGTCTCTTCTTGGAAGACATTTATCCATTACATAAGATCTGAGAATATAATCAGATGTCTTATGCAAATACCATCTGTTCATTCGGCCACTGTTGAATGAATTAACAAAACGGCTCTCCTTTGACTTTGTTAATGTCTTTTCTTGCTGAGAGCAGAAAGAATAAAAGTCTGAAGCTATGTTCCTCATTGAAAACAGTAGTAGAGTATTCCAGGAAGTAGGGAAAAAAAAGACTATTTTCTATTCATCTTGATATGACAGTTTGGGGATATTGATGCAAATGATTATACATTGCAAATGAATGTGGAACTGAGTACATGGTGTCCCTAGGTGGAACCGGCCTTCAAGCTACCTAGACCTAGATAAAGAAGACAAAGGAGATAAGGGAGACAGCGTCTTCACGGGTCATTCTAGTAATTCCAGATAATTTTGGGGGTGTTCTTTATTATTTTTAACATGTAGTACTATATAAACTTCTTGAGCCACCCCTCATTTCTTCATATTTTACTTCCAGAAAGCCAGACTTTCTTGTATTTCAATATGTAATCTCAAGGAGTAGTTCACCAGGCTTCCTGAAGGACTTTTTTTGGCACTCGTTTTCAGTTCAGACCCTGTACCTGACCAGTTTCAGAGGAAGGATTCAGAGGCCACACAGTGGATCATATGAATCATTCAAGCAAAAAACATCTAACTTAAGACATGAATCTATGAGAGACAGGTGATGAAGATGGCAGATGATCAGTCAGGTGATTAGTATGCTGGTGACACTAAATGCTGAGTGATGAGAGGGAAAATGAGGTTGCTGATTTGGTTAAAATCATTTTTTATACTGTATCTTTAGGAATTTATTTCATTTAATCAACATCATTTAATATGAAGCAATGAGCGGTGGCTCAAGACTTTTGCACAGTACTGTATACAGTTTATTGCATGTAGCTATCTATTGATTTTTTTTCCTAGCCAGTTGACATACCAACCTTGCCTTTCTTTGGATCTTTGGAATAGCGCTCTTGGTCATGTTGCTTAATATCTGAAGAGATTAGTATGGAATTGACTTTGCACAAGGACAAAATGTCAGATAACAGGATTTATTGATTATATCATTGATTGTTTTTGGCCTTTTCCTGTTGTAATTTTTTTTTTTTTGTACTTTAGACCCACCATTAGAAAGGGCTTCAACTGAATGCCAACCCAAAGCCAGAGGGACTGGTGTGGTCCTACTGCCAGATTAGGCCCATCAAATTAAAGATACGCAGAACAATCCTTCTCATCTGGCTCAGATTAAGGAAAGACGTACTACTTTCACTCATAAGCTATTTATAAAGGATTGCATAGCTTTAGGATAGTCTTAACTGAATATTTTAGAGAATATCACCACATCTTTTAATTATAACTTTATAATTAATGGCTTGTGTAACAGAACTTCAACGGAAAGACAGGGAAAATTAAAACCAACATATATAACCGAACCATGATCACTCTACAACAACAACATTATGTGCTCGATTTAAAAAAAAAAAAAAAAAAAAAAAGACATGTGTGAATTAATTAACTTTCATATCTTGCCATGGAAACTGATTAAAAAGTACTAGCCCAGGGGTTTTTAAAGAAAAGGCAATCAGTTAGAGATTTAGAGATAATCAGGAATTAAATTGTTTCATGTGAATAAATACTAAATACGATGGATATCAGTCTGGTGTGTGTGTGTGTGTGTGTGTGTGTGTGTGTGTGTGTAATATAAGTTTAGTTTTACTTTATAAAGCATAATGTAAAACTATAAAACTTTCTGAAAGAAAACTACACACTAGAGGAATGATTATCAAATTACAAATAAAATCAGCGTTGGCCTCCATTAGATTGTAAAACTCACTATGTAACAAGGGAACATGCCATGGACATTGAAATAATTGTAATATAATGAACATAATGAAATACTTTTATAATAATTCAATTAAATTCAATTTTATTTCTATAGCGCTTTTAACAATTGTCATTGTCTCAAAGGAGCTTTACACAATCACAAGAATTATTTAAGTTTGTATGGAATGTGAATGAATCAGAATGGTCAGATAGTCCCTGATGAGCAAGCCGAGGGTGATAATAACAACTTCATCTATTTTTGTTTATATCACTACTGTATACAAACTGGCCAGGGGTAGCTGAGCGGTTAAGATGTTGGACTACGGTTCGGGAAGGTCCCAAACCCCTCAACCACCAAGTTACCACTGTTGGGCCCTTGAGCAAGGCCCCTAACCCTAAATGCCTAAATGTACAAACTACTGGACCTTGAACACACCATTGACACTAAACACAGCTATCACATCTAAGTATGGATTAAACATTAATTATCCTGATAGCTTCTGATCCTGGTGTCTAGTACGATTGATATTCTGATCGATCTGAGGCTGCTGAGAAAGAGGACAAATATGTAGTGTGAGGGTCAGCAATAATTTTTCACACTGTCTTCCAGTCTCTGGAGGTGAAGAAGTCATGAACAGCAGCCAGCATTTTTGTCCTATAATCATTTCTGTTATTTCAGTAAAAGCGAAGTCAAATCAATATACAGTATATGCATATGTACTGCGGATATGCTTTTGTAAATGTGATAGCAATATGTTTCTATGAATGAGTCATGCATTATCTCATATTTCTCAGTCTCCTTGATTCATGAAGTTAGTTTGACATGAGCAGCATTTTTGTTGCATACTTTTCTTTTCAAGCATCACTTCAGTTTTTTCGTTATGTTCCATACAGTGCAGAAAAATACAGTGGGGAAAACTCCTTACAGTACCTGAATTATGTGCTGTTGTCTTCTGGCTTTTATCGTTTCCCATTTATTGACATTTATTTAATCCCATTTCCCAATCTGCGGAGCGCAAAGAAGCTTACCTACCCTAAAAAATAAAAATAAAAAAGCTTGGAATACATGTTGAAAAACGTCTTTGAAGTTATAAAGTGGATTCTGAATGCTGACAGTTCAAGGAGAACTTGTGAATGACTTTGGGAATTCTTTTGGGAAATAAAATCACAAACCCATTTATCCGAAGTTGCTCCCAGTGAAAAAAATATATATATACAGATGCATCAGGGAAAAAAGTATGACCAGTATCCTGGGCAACCATAGACGGTTATATTACCGGGCTAAAAGTATACAGACACCTGATCATGAACATCCTGTTTCAAATCCATGGGCCAAACCAGTTTAACTGAAGAATTAGTCCAACTTTTATGTTTGGATTTGTGTCCATCCAACCTTTTGAGGATTAGTGAGGTCAGGCAGAGATGTTGAACAAGGTATGGCATGCAGTCTCTATCTTAATTCGGCTCAAGAGCATTCACTGGGGTTGGGTTCAGGGCATTGTTCTGTCACACTCCAGTCCTTCTTCACCAAATTTAGCAAACCATGTCCTAATGGATGGTAACTGACATGTTGGAACATACTATATTTCTATCTTTTAAATCCAGTAGGAGGAATTCAGGGGCATTGGTGGCTCAGTGGTGGACTTTTTCACCTGCCATGTGGAAGGTCCAGGTTCAATTCCCACCCAATGCCCAAACCTCAGGCACTGGGTGCAGTGGATAAGATGGGAGGGTTGTGTCAGTAAAGGCATCCAGCGTAAAACCTGTGGCAAGTTGTTATGCAGATCGAATGTTTCGCTGTGGTGAGGGAGCAGCCGAAAGACTAACAATTCCAGTAATAGGAATTCTTAATGCATATTTTGTGGGAAAAGTCTGGACCAGCTTGGGAAAGCTCCATGTCTACATACTTTAGGATAAAATAATGTAATTGCAGCTTTCAAAAGAGTTCTAACGTGATCAAATGATGAGACAAACGACTTGGCGTTCACTGTAAAATTTTAAGCAGCATGAACCCCAATCCCAGATGACTTTACCACCCCAGCCTGATTATATTTGCATTGGAAACTTTAAGCAATAGATCAATAATGTAATACTGACACAACAATCACGACACGGAAAGGTCACATTTCAGGAAGTGAAATTGAGTGAAAGAACTCACGGATGTCTAATCTGTGTTTTGGTAATGAGGTTGGAGTAATGAAAATGTTTCTCAGAAGGAAAGTCCCTAGAGCCCATGACGCGGTTTTGGCGCGAGATAAGACGCTAATTAAATCTGATGGCACATCTGCTACTATGGCTCTCTCTCTCTCTCTCTCTCTCTCTCTCTCAGACATAAACCACTATGAAAAGCATCAGATCTAAAAATAGTTAATCAGCAGTGATTTTTGTGCCGATTGTGTCTAGATTTCATATGTAGCTATTGTTGAACTGTAGTTTATATACTGTATATAAAGAGAGAGAGAGAGACATTTTCCCCCAAAACAATACAAGGCTCAACTCTTTCTTGCACTTTTTAAGGTCTTAATATCATTGTTTTTGTTTCTTCAACATGTGCAATAAGGTGAATCATCAGCACCACTCATTGTTCTTGATGTGAGCATTTGCTCATATACTGTATAAGTTTATGAATCATCAGCATTATCACTCAGAGGAGATGTTGTACTAGAAAATATCCTCTTCAAGGTGAAGTGTGGCATCTGAACGTCAAACACCTGGTTCATGTGTGGTTTCAGCCTTTTGCGGGGACCAGATGTTTCCAATTGAAACACATTTTGCAGATTGTAAGAGCATACGTTATTACACAGCGCTGTTGAATTCTGCGTAACCAACTGGCTAGACGCTTTTGTAACTTTAAAACATTGTCAGACCTGGGGAAAACTTCTGAATGTAATATGACAAGGTGCATTCTAAGAAATAACAATACAGTAGTACTTTAGCATACGAATTTAATTCATTCCAATATATTCTGTATTCTGAAATGCATTTTCTCATAGGAAATAATGTAAATGCAGATAATCTGATCAAGCCACCCACAACCAATAATATTACCAATCGTACTAAATAATTATAAATCATATTATTATTATTATTATTATTATTATTATTATTATTATTATTATATTAAGCATATAAACACAAATCTAAACATTTAGAAAAGATAAATCAAGTAAAATATTAAATAGATTGACATTAAAAAAAGTCACTTAATCTCAATTTACGATTCCTCTTGGCACCGGCTGCTTAAAAAAAAAAACGAAACTGAAAGCGACTCAGTTTTCTTTTTGCTACCGTCTTTGCTAATATTGTTGGGACCAATAGTGCTATGTCTTCACTAAATTTTGCACAAAATGCAAAAAGATATGTAAAAAAAACTCATTTTGTTTGCCTTTCCACTGACGCAAACAAGTTTTTTAACGACTCTAGTACATACACACGTTTGTTTGCTTGTATGCAAAAATGCTTTCTATGCAGAGGCAAATTTCTTGCAAAATTTCAGTTCTTAAAGTAAAAATTCATGAGGCAGGGTGCTCATATGCTGAGGAAACACTGTAATTCTGAATTTCCTCACATTTCATACTACTGCATCCATCCATCCATCCATCCAGGAACCTCTGTAGTCTATCTAGGGATCGTGAAGGCCAGTGGTATATATATTTTAAAAAGTGTATTCATTCCCACTTTGTACGACCGTGATAGGACCTCTGGAAACCGGAGAACCCGGAAGAAAAAACCCACCAAGCACAGGAATAACCAAAATCACGCAAATTCCATACACACAGACCCGACGCGGAAATCGAACCCAGGACCTGGAGGTGCAGGGCAACAGTGCTAACCACTAAACCACCATGCCACCGATGCTAATGCAAAGGGATAAATATATGACCTGGAGTTCCTTAAGTAAATATAAAAATGTAAGCCTTGGCAAAATGTCACTGTACAAGTAGTATGAAACATCTGATTTATGAAAAAACTAGAGGTTACCCGTGGCTCCGCCCACGAGCAGATCCTGACACGTGCTTGCTACCATTTCCAGCAAATGGAGTGTTGCTCCGGCTCTGCAGTCTTAATCCATAACTAAAAGATTTTATTGAAATACTCTCTTAAAGGTTTGTTCAAAAAACAAATATTGCTTTATAGATGAAAGTAAAATAATAGTGCTGTCACATTTCGACACGACTGATCACAATTGTGTTTCATGATACATTTGCATCCTTACATAACAGTATTTGTGTGTTGCTGTTGCTCTTCTTGTTGTTGTGAAGAAAGCACACACACACACACGTCCTATTTCAGGACCTGTTGTACATTTTGTTCTTTGACACCAGTGACTCACGCCAGCTAATGTTCCCCGGCACAAAAAGAGCGCCGTGTTGCATTGATCCATCTCCCTACACTTATTCCTCTCCATCTTTGATTAGGAGCAGACAGAACTGGCCTAAAGCCCAAATTTCATTATTGCTGGAGGTGTTTGTTCTCCGAGAATGAAAAAGCAAGACGGTGCATTTGTGCAGACGGCCGGCGTTGCCACGACAACCGTCACTGTAGACAGTCAACACTTCCTTTCTTTTTTTCACCATTTCTCTGCTGTTTGATGTAATCTCCCTTCTTTCTTCACCTTTCTCTCGGTTTTATTTTGCTGTTCAGAGATGTCTGATGGCCAGCAGATTATTGTGTTCTTGCTGGCTTTATTTGTGCTCTTGCTTTTATTTTGTTCTTTCTGCTGTAGGTCACGATGAATCTGCTTTCCAAGACTCTCTCTGTCTTTCTAATTCCTTTCTGTTTCCATCTTTCCTCTCTACCTCCATTGATTTCTCTCTTTCTATTCTATTCTTTCACTCATTCCTCACTTTCTTTAGTTTTTTTTTCTTCTCTTTTTCACCTCATCTCCCCTCCCATTTCATTTCAGGGCTGCATAAATGGACTTACATACTCAGATTTTAAGCAAAAAATCTCTCATGCTTTTCAGAAACGTTTAGAACATTCACCATCTATTGCTTCATGATTCATCATCCTACCTTTTTCTTCACTGCTGGTCATCCGTTCCTTCATTAATTTCGTTCTATTTTTTATTCATTCACCCCAGGCCTTGGTAATTATTTGTCCAATGAATCATTGTCCTACAATGCACCCTTTATTTAAAACCCATTTAAGAGAAATGTTTCAAGTGCTTCCAGGTATATTTGCCATTTTATTGAAAGATTACTACTTTTGAAAGATTTCTAAAAGGTTTCATTTCTACTTACCCTATTAGAAAATGATACATATTTGTACATACTCCATATTGACAACTGACCATCACACAAAACATTTATTCAATTAACACATTTGAGGAAAGATATCTTGGAACTGAAAATGTTGACATTATGTACTATATCCCTCATTTTTTTCATATTACATTTAATTACATGTAGATTAAACTAAAGAAACAAGAATAAATGTTTTGCTGCGACAGGCTGCAAAGCATCTAAGGATACAATTAAAAATTTGATAATTTATGTGACAAACTCAGCAGCGACCTCATTTCCCCTCTCGTCTGGTCCAACCACTCAGCATTTAGCATCACCAGTACAGTCACCGGCCTGATCAACTGTCATCATCACTGGAGTACCTGGAGGAAGCCCACAAAGCACACTCCATGTAGCCAGACCCAGGGTGGGAGTCGAACACGGATCCTGGAGGTGCAGTGACAGTGCTAACCATTAAGCCACCATGAATATACAACATACTACAGAGATGATCATGGGTAAAAACAAGCCACCATTTTCAGACATCCTCTACTGTACGTTCTTCTAAAGCACTCATGTCTTTATACCGATCTCCCGGGTTCTTTACTGGGGCATACTAAACAAGTACTGCAAAGAGATAGACGCACATGGATATATATATATTCATGTAGTAATAATAATAATAATAAAAATAATAAGAAGAAGAATTTCTTTAAACATTTTGTGGTATAGTAATATAGTAAACTGTTTGTATGCTAAGAAGATCTCAATCAGAATTTCGCTTTATTTTTATGTCATGGATTAGCATGAACATGAGACAATGCTTATCCTCTGAGCTGACCAAATCTCTTAGGAACTACAAGGCTCTGTCCCAACACGATGGCCTTAATTAATTTTTCTTCCAGCTCTTTACATGTCTGAACAGTTAACTCTAGACATGGTCAGTTTCTCCGCATAGTCTAAAATTGAGTCCACATGGCAGACCAGATGTTCCTCCTGCCAAAAAAGCACTCGGAATTGACTTGATTGATTGACTTTAAATTCATTAATTCGATTTCATGCAACACATTTGTGCAGAAAAGATTGATTCAAGAAATGATTTGGTTAAGAATACAATCTAATAAGCCAATTGATGTCTACTTTATCACTTTCAAACCCTGGAAATCTTATTGTCTTCACTCAGTGTTTGGTTCTAAATATAAAAAATAATCCTAGTTTTACTCCAATTTTAGGATCTAGTAGACCAGGGAGTCTAGGACACATTGATTCTGAGAATCTCCCAAGGGAAGAAACAAAGCTTTGATGAAGATGTAATTGTGTTTCATTTTTATGAGCAAATAATATGGGCTCATTTAGCATTCATGCATTTGCACTCTGCGCACATTTAGTCTCATCTTTGACAGATTTACCAACATGGGAAGAGTCACGGTTGTCATGGCGATGGCGATGGCGCAGTACATAATGGTGAGAAATCAATGTCAAAAAAAAAAAAAAATCACAGAAAACAAATTTAACCCCTGACAGGGGTGGGTAAAATAAAGTGCTCCATTATTTCGCTATTATTTCTCTCCTCCCACTTTCTTTCCTTTTACCTCCGCGTCGCTCTCCCGCTCATTCTTCTTCTCTTTCGCAGTCTCCTAAATTACAAATAAAAAATCTTTCTCAAAACATTTAGATGCACCACATTCCTCCTCCCTTCCCTTCTCCTCCACTTCCTTTCACAAACAAGTCTTTTCATTTCATCTGCAATGTCGTCAGAAGCTCCAAGGCCTATAGGTGATGACTTCTACAGAAGAGCAGATGATAAACCCCACATCCCATTTTCTCAAGGTGAGTTCTAATGTGTGGGGGATTCAGCGGGATCTGGGAAGTAAATCGCAACATCTCTGTGGGTGGGACTGTGTAAACCTGAGGATATTGAGTCACTACAGTATGTGGGTCGGGGACAGTTTACATATTATTGCTTTGTGGTCACATTTACAGTATGAGCAGCATCGATTTATTTTGGTCACTGTGACCTAATTTGTTTCTCTACACTCACTCATGCCTCTGAACTATAACACTCCAAACTCTGACCATGTGTGTTTGAATATATTCAATATAAGTTTTGTTCATCATGCAGTAGAGGTCATGTATGCATGAACTGTAATAAAGAATGACAGTTTGTTTCGTAATTACATTTAATGTGGATTGTCTGCAAAACAAGTTCATTCACATATACTGCATGACACTGGAGACTCCTTCCAAACATCTTAAATACACAAACACTGACCAGCCATAATATTACAATGCAAACCATTATGTCTAGTATCTTCTAGCTTACCCTGGTGCCACTGGGGTGGCTCCGGTCCCTCGCACCATGTCTCCACAAGACCTCTGTCGAGTCTTACAGTCTGAATTTGGGTGCTGTTGGTTGTGGGGTGGGGTGTCTATGGATCAGACATCTTTGACCATCACATCCCATAGATTCTCAGATAGATTGGTATCCAGGTTATCAGTCTTGGGCTCCTTTCTATTGAAGCCAGAATTTATGTTGTTCTGCATTGGCTTTTCTGTGGGATTGGACCAGACAGGCTATTATTTGCTCCCCTCATGCATACTGTAAATGAGCCTTGGGTACCCATGATCCTGTCAATGGTTGACTGGTATATAATACATAATTACTGTTAATGTGTTAATAAGGAAGACCAAAGAGGAGATTTATGGATGCAGTGCGAGAGGACATGAAGTTAGTTGGGGTAAGAGAAGAGGATGCAGAGGATAGGGTTAGATGGAGGCAGATGATTCGCCGTGGCGACCCCTGAAAGGGAACAGCTGAAAGACATAGAAGAAGAAATGTTGATGTGTTGATGTTATGGCCGACTGATTTATCATCACAAAGCACCACATCCAAAATTTTACATCAAAAGTCCATCATAGGGACTCTCTATGTGTTTCTATGATGGATTCTCATTGGGCTGTAGGCGGTCATAGGGTGGTTAAGGCTCTGGGTTGATGATTAGATGGTAGAATGTTCTAGCCTCGCCACTGCCACCAAGGTCCTTAACCTGACACATGTAAGTGTCACAAGGGGAACCCCGGACCCACTGATGTAAAGGATGATTGACATCAAAACAACAGTTTATAGTGGACAGGGAAAGGGTGGATGGAGTTTGGGATGCCTGGACAGCTGACCATTTGAACCGAGGACTATCCTTACGCAATGACAATGATTAAAAAACAAAACAAAACAGTCAAACAGGTATGGTAAAGTTGTCGTAATGGAATCAAGAACATACTTGAATGTGTGCATTAACAGAAGCATAGGACATGAACTTTAGCTGCCACCAGTGTCAAAGCTGCTGTTACAGAAAAACAAACACATTAATCTTCAGCTTACAACAAGTGATCAACTATACTGATTATTATTAAGCAGATAGTTTGCTTTGCATGAAAAGTGTTAGGACAATATTTGAACTCTTGATTCATTTTCTAGCTGGTAAACATACGTCATTTAATTGGACTTTGCATTATATTAACAATAGCTACAGAGGAATTGAGCTATGATGCTAACAAATCATAACTGCCCTTTATTTTGAAAAAATAAATTAATTAAGAAAGAAAGAAAGAAACCCAATCATTATTCATTTTTATTTCCTAATTGCTGTCATGTTGTCGCTCTTTGTAGCTGAGACCCAAATACATTAAAAGACCTACATACTACATGTCCTTGTATATGCAAGATCTTCAATGATGTCATTTACTTGTTGCATCTCTTTACATAACATCTCGCTCCTTTGCCTTTCCATCACTTATTATTTGTGTAACCAGAGATCTCAAACAGTCTCGTCCAACACCGCAAGCCTCTCAGGGCAGTGTTGAGCAAGCGCCATAGTTAACCACCCATCCATCACTCCGGCCATACATCTCTCCCCATGAGCTGAATAATTTATCGCCTGTCTGACCAACCTGTGAAGCTCAGAGCACTAAATAACATCTGTTCAGTGCTGTCCATCCTTCTGCTCCCCACGAGCTTCATGCTGTTTTCTCCACAGCAGCAGCAGGGCTGCAATGCCATGCGAGATAAAAGGTGATAAAGGCTTGATATGCTCTTTTTGAGGTCAGACAGGTCAAGGCAGGACATGCTGGCCATTCTTTTTTACCCCCCCCAATTTTATCTCCGATTTGTTACTTACTGAATGGTTGAGCTCTGAGGTCTGAAACCAGTGTTGTACTTAGGCTATTTTTCAGTCCATGGTGCATGTTAATCTTTACATATGTTGCTTAGCAACAAAGCTTACTATTAAGAGATTACATTTTGTTGCAGATGAAACACTGGATTTCATTATTGTTTTTGTTGTATAAAAGCAATTAGTCTAAAAGGCTCAGGGTTTTTCCAGGCACTTGTGTTGTACCTAACACACTTAAGCCAGTTTCCACCTTTGCAAATTTTGCTACGAATCACTATGGGTAGTCAAACACTAGTGACTTGCAACCTATTGGCATGGGCAGAAAAAACCTTGATTTGCAGGTTCACAATATGTGACCCATTATATCAAATCAGGTATTAAATCAAACAGGTTAGTTTTGTTCTGTTGCCAATAGAGTGCAGTAGGTGAAATGCAGCAAATCGTCAATATCGGCAATAATTGTTTGATAAATACCTTTTCTTCCTGATCCTTCAAAAGAATCTTAGCTGGAAAAAGTGCATTTTGCGCTATAAATACAGTACATATATAAATACACCACCACATATATAAATACACCACCAAGGGTCCCCCCCCCCCTTTTGATCTGGGACCACATTACCTTTTTGCCAATCATTCCAAAGTCCAATCTTTATATACACCATAGCAAACTGAGGTCTTCTTGACATCCCTCGATTGCATTCTTTTAGTTTCACTAAAAAGGTTCTTTTGGCCACACAGCTGTTTAGTCCCAATCCTGTGAGTTCTTGTTGCATTATGCAATGTTCTTAATTTCTTTCAATATTGCTATGCTGTCGATTTTTCATTTTTTTGAAACAGCATTTAAGTGATCATGCTCATGATTTTTTCTGACCACAAAGACGTTGGTTTTATTAATGCATTGGACGGTTCTTAATTCAATTAGAGTTATCTGAATGTTCTCTTTGCTTGATGCAGGAGAATAATTCCACCCTTCTTCAATGTATTTTTATTGTCACCATGTGATGGTTTTAATGTTTACACTGACATGCTCCTTTGAATACGTTATTGATTCTATAGTAACTTATGCAGGCAATTAGTCTTAAACATCAGTACTTTGTACTGGTGAGAGGTAAAGTTCTACATTGCATTTTTGCACCTTACCCAACACAAAATAAATCTCACTACCCCCTAACACCCCCCCCCCCCCACCCGCCACCACCATCACCACCCACCTCCAACCCCCCTTACCTGTCTTCATGCCACCTGCTGGGCTGGCTCAAAGCTGCACTGCTGTTTCCTATTTTGCACCCTGCCTCGAAAGAGAAAGGGAAATATGTCTGTTAATTTTGGCGAGAGACTTTTATAAGATCTGCGCAAAAAGAAAACTACTTCAGATAAATACTGGCTTTGTAGTCATTATAGTATCATGCGGTGTAAGAGGCTTTTCAAATCTGCAGGTTTAGCAGATCAAAGACACGGCTGCTGCATCAGGTCTGCTGCTCAAATGACAATCATGGTGCTGATAGGATCTGTTTGATATGTCGAGAGGGAGAATCTATCATTTCGAATGTGCGAATCGCAATTTCCTGTTGCTGGCGTTATCTGAGCTGGGGATCTCTTGTTTTTTCAAAATGTTGCTGTCTCCCTCTAGTGTATCTAAGAGGAAAACTGTGGAAAATGGGGTGAAGTGTTTGCTTTTTCCTCTATTCAAGTCAGATTTATAAACCAGGATTTCGATGAATTTCTAAGCAGAGGTTATCATCATACCCAAAGAGGTGGAAAATACAGATTTGTCAGCTGTGCATACTGTACATGCTTTTAGCACATCACTATTGGATTTAGATCTGGTGACTGGTTGTCATGTTCCTGGAACGATTGAGAATGTGTGCTTTGTGATACGATACATTATCCGGCTGAATGTAGATCTTATAAAATGGGTAAATTATGGCCAAAACAAGATGCACATTGTCAGAGAGGCTGTGGCATTCAAAGAATGTGTATTCTGTATTGGAGGTGCCATTTGTGTACCAGTGTACCATCTGCAGAACAATTGAGATTCATAAGACCAGCTGATGTTTTCCAGTCTTCAACAATTCAGTTTGTGTAAGCCTATGACCACTGTAGCTTTAGATTCCAGCAATTTTTTTAGCTAACAGTGTTCCCTGATGTGGTGTTCTAGCCCACTCATCTTAGCCTTCAATATGTTGTCTGTTTTAAATGCTCTTCTGATCATAGACTTCCTGTTGGAACCATTATCTTCCATCATCAGCAATGCTTTTCTGGCCACAGACCTACTGATCACATCATCATCAATGATGATGATACCGTTTTATACCAATGTCTATACCACTTTTGTCCTGTATACAGGGTCTGGAGCCTATCTCAGGTGACTTAGCGCACAAAGTGGGGTACAACCTGGATGGTGTGACAATACATCACAGAGCACACACTATGGGCAATTTGGGGAACACCAGGTAACTCAATCTGCATGTCTTTGGACTGTGGGAGGAAACCAGAGTACCAGGAGGAAACCAAGAATCCGGGGGAACATGCAAACTCCATGCACACAGAGGCAGGACCCGGAGGTAATCAAGGCATCAGTAATAACCACTAAGCCACAGTGTCGTCCCCTGCTGATCACATTGTTTTTGAGCTTTTCACATCATTTTACACTCTAGCGACTATTTGTGAGAATCCTAGAGGATTTGTATTTCTCAGACGAGCCTCTCTGTCAAATTCTTACAAAGTTACTGAGATCACACTTTTCCTGCCAATTCTGATTTGAAAAGAAACTGAAGGTATTCATCTTAAACTTCATAATGTTATGCTTTGTGTTGCTACCACATGACTGGCTGTTTGGATAGTTGCATAAATGTGCAGGGATGCAAGTGGCCAGAGAATGTACTGTATGTCCATGTATTGGAGAATTTGTGGTGTGTGTGTATATATATAGATAGACGTGGCTTTCTTCCAAACGCTCTGAAACTCAGGTTCACGGCACTTCTAAAACCATGTCAGATGACTCATCCAGCGCCTGCATCAAAAAGAAACCCTCTGTCCTCTACTGCCTAAACACAGCCTGTCCTCTCCACACATCATCAGCGACGTGTCCTTTCATGTTCGTGTACAGAATCCCAGAGCAGCCAAATCCTGTCTAGACTAGTAATGAAATGATGCTGTGTCTAAATACTGCTTCACCAAGAACCTTTGTTCAATAAAAATTTCGGCTTTTCAGGCCGCACATTTCTTCATGTCGTTTGTGGCGGGCTTTGCTGATCATTTTAATGCTGAAAGTAAATCAGGGCTGCATGGATTCTCTGGTCGATGCCTGTCATAAGATGAGAGGTGATGAGATGAAGTGGAATCAGTTTATTGACATTCTGAATCAATGCTGTTCTGCATCATTTCTCAAGAGTTGGGATTTACTGCTCAGCACACGTCTTACCGTCAAACATGAAATTACTGGTTCGAAACCATTTCTTAGTCATGTAAATAAGCTGGGAAAATATATAAAGGCCTTTGCCATAGCCGTTGCCAATATGTGACTGAGCAAAGACGTTTGTTATACTTATGATCTGGAGTGCTTGTCTGTGTTTGGACTGGCTTTCTGACACTCCCTATTGCTTCTTCACTCTGCCTACTTTTCAGTCTGAAATTAGTGAACACCCAAGACCATGCTTGCCAACTTTGGCAATATTTTAGGCCCCGTAAGCGGCAGATTCATGCAGTTCACCATTAATCTGTAATGTCTGAATGTGTTGCGCTGGCAGCCAATCGTTGGCCTCCATTTGTTATCCAATGACCAACCACTATGACCCTCACCCTCACTTATCAGTTCTTCATTTTAAACTCTCTGCTTGGATATAGCAATAAAAGCAAGAAAGCATTTCCTTCATGGTTGTTCGCCATTCCTTTGCATCCTTGATTCGAGGAGTGTTCCAGGCACACAAGGATGTATGATGAAATTTCTGGTGAATGAAGAGGTAAAACTGACATTTTCAGAAGACTTCAAGCACAGTATGCAGATGAGACTTAGAGAAAATGAGACTGCATTAAAACATTTGAACTGTGCAAATATTTTAAAGAAGGCTGTACATCTGATAATAATCCCAAAAAATTAAGGGATAACATTGCCAACTTGCAAAAAAAACAAACAAAAAAACATCTGTCTGTGGGAACTGTACACACAATCATTCAACACCACTTGCACATTACAGGGATTGCAGTGTGAGAAATTTCATATTTTCACATGTTCTCTGCCATTAAAAGGAGTTTCTGGGAGTCCAGCATTTCAGACATAAAGCAGGCAGTCTCATCATGGCTCCGGCGTACTAAGAAGACTTGATTTTATCCGAGCACTAGTGAAACACTGGGATAAGTGCATTAGTGTAGCTGAGAAATAAAAAGTAGTGTACTTTTGATTATGAAGAATAACAAAGTCACAGACTCAAATGCCCTTTGTAGAAAGAATATTGTGTAAAGGCATGTAAAGTTTAGTTTCTGCTATGACTTCCTTCAAGAAAAAAAAAAATCCATTTTCTGTTCAGAAAGTTATTTCCTTCATGTACCCATATTATAATATGCCAATGATCATGAAACAATCATGCAAATTAGTTTGATGTCATCTAGCAACTTCAAAAACTTTTTGAGCAAGGCTACATTCTTGTGAAATTCTGTGCAGCCTAGCCAGATACTGTAGAGTTATCCTAAAACATAATCTTAAAATCTTGATAAATTCAGTAAAAAGCCAGTAGGTTATGAATACAGGGCCAATACTTGAAGGGAAAAAAATATGCATAATTAGAAGAGTTGATCCTGGATAGGTGAAAATGCAACCTTAAAGGTGTTGAAATGACATGACATGTACAGTGGGGCAAAAAAAGTATTTAGTCAGGCACCAATTGTGCAAATTCTCCTACTTAAAAAGATGAGCGAGGCCTGTAATTTTCATCATAGGTATACCTCAACTATGAGAGACAAAATAAGAAAAAAAATCCAGAAAATCATATTATAGGATTTTTTTTTTTTTCCCCTTTTTATCCGAATTTTTCAGATTTTCTCCCCTATTTTTAGTCGTGTCCAATTCCTCCAAGTCGCTGGAGGCTCCCACATTAAGCTTCCACCGCCGCTCAGTCGGGAGGGCCGCAGACCGACCCACGTGTTTCCTCCGATCCACGTGACGTCACCGACCATCTTTTCGAACTGCTCACTCACGCACCGTTGGGCGTGGCGTAACACACTCGGAGGAACAGCGCTATCCGCTCCCTTTGCCTGCGCGAGCTCACAGACGCCCCTGATTGGCTTGTAGAGCCGCCATTAATGTGGGAGCACTAAGTACCTCCCATCCCTTCCCCCTGAGAGAGCTCGGCCAATCAGATCTCTCTAGGCCTCCGGCTGTGAGAGGTAACAGCATCACCCGGGGTGCGAACCAGCGATCTCCGGGTGATAGGGCGAGCACTTTACCACTGCGCCACTCTGAGGCCATATTATAGGATTTTTAAAGAATTTATTTGCAAATTATGGTGGAAAATAAGTTTTTCGTCAATAACAAAAGTTCATCTCAATACTTTTGTTATATACCCTTCGTTGGCAATGACAGAGGTCAAAGTTTTCTGTAAGTCTTCACAGATGTCTCTCATAGTTTCACATTCCTCCATGCAGATCTCCTCTATTCCTCCATGCAGATCTCCTCCATACAGATCTCCTCTAGAGCAGTGATGTTTTGGGGCTGTCGCTGGGCAACACGGACTTTCAACACCCTCCAAAGATTTTCTATGGGGTTGAGATCTGGAGACTGGCTAGGCCACTCCAAGACCTTGAAATGCTTCTTACGAAGCCACTCCTTCGTTGCCCGGGCGGTGTGTTTGGGATCATTGTCATGC
>JAQMYK010000021.1:7273433-7301502 GCA_030014345.1 Clarias buthupogon
ATACTGTCATGCTAGCTAACATTTTTAGGGATTAGCAATAAGACTGCTTTTAGTTAGCTTTAGCTAACTTAGTCCAATACTGTCATGCTAGCTAACATTTTTAGGGATTAGCAATAAGACTGCTTTTAGTTAGCTTTAGCTAACTTAGTCCAAGAAGCTTTCTTGTACATTTTATTTTCATAGTTTTAGCAAATTCAGGATTTAATTTATTTAAAAAAAAAATATTTTTCTACTTAGCATGATTGACAAATATGAATCTACAGTATATTTCAACTTTTACAGAATGTTTGCGTAAAAAATGTAATCTGTCCACCACATTTGTATCATTATTTAAGATGGGTAAGACCATTTTAAAGGGACTGTGTAAGCTAAAAATGATTAGCTAACTCGCAGCCAGCATAGCTAACATAGCTAAAATTTCATTAAGAAATGTATTACCAAAGGAGCTAAATATAAATAACTTGCTACATTGCCATTATATAACTAACCAATAGCACGGTAAATAATGTTTACAGTTTCAATAGTACAGGCATCGGCCGCGAGAGGCAGCACATGCAGCGTAAACAAAGATGGCCGACCGCTTGACTGTTTAGGAGCAAGCTAAGATCGCAGCACGCTATGAAGTGTGAAATTCCATCGTTCTCGTGCCAAGATGGTGGTGTACAGTGAAAGGAAGGAAACCTACACTATGTCCAGAGACAATAAAAAGAAATTGTCGACCACAGGCTCGGCTAACAATACAAGAAGAAGTGGCCAGTTTTGCTTTCTTTTTCTTTTTCCTATGTAATGAAGTGTGCAATTTTTTCAATAAATTGGTATCAATGTTTAATGCTAGTTACTTTTCACCCACTCTCTAGTGCACTATGAGTGCACAAAGATGATTCATATCAGAGGTCGGTGTTTAGCAAAGTTTGACACACACTAAAGTAAATCTGAATATTTTGTTTTCTGTGATTTGAAGTACAAGTTGTCTGCACTGCTCGGTGTTTTTCAGTGTTTTCTTGGTATGTGTTACTTGCTTGTGTGAATTCCGAAATGAAAGGAAACACGCTTTTCTACAAGACACAAGCGTTTGGGACTGAGCCAAAGTGGAGGTGGCGTAGGAAAGCTAATTAGCAATTAAACACTGACTTTACAGCTGTAAAACACCGGTTCATGTGCTCGAAGTTAAAATGATAACATGAATAGACTTTTTAGAATGAAACTATACATGTGTGTGTGTACAGTACAGGTAAGAATATTTAATTAATGAGAAATGTTTTTTTTTTTTAATTAGAAATTTTACATTGAATCTGCTTTGTCCTGATCATCGTCGTGATGGATCTGGAGCTCATTACCATTATTATTATTAACATTTAAACACATTGAATTCAAAACATTTAATTCCAGCGACAAGAACGTTTTGTGCGAGGCAGGAGGAAACTAGAGAACCCAGACATATAGAATCCATGCTGTTTAAAGCAATACATAAAAACCACTGGGATATGAAATAAAAAACCATTATTGTAACTTACTAAGTGCAGATGTTCTGTGTTTACTTTATACGGAAGGATCATTCGATTTCTAATTCTCACACCCTTTCACAACTCCTAACCTTGTCAGGTGAGTGTTTCAGGGTGGTGCATCCTAAAATACCCCACGTTCTTTGCTTGATCACAGGGTGTGTGAGAATCCTGTCTCCACATTCTCCTCTCGTCTCCCTAAACACACTCCGGCTTTCATGTGGGTGCCTGCCAGTCTGCCAAACGCTGCCCAAGACAAGGCTCGAGACTCGCACAGATCCCTGCTATTAGCTGTGAGAAAGACACGAGCTGATCCTTTAATGGGTCTCAATAGCACGTCTCGCCCCACACGGCTGCTCTGCTCTTTCTAGTGTTTGTATTCGACGTTAAATGATCACCTGCTCAGGTATTTCCTAAGTCTGAGCAGTCTGAGCATGGCCCTGTGCAAAATTACTGTTTGATGTTCTTACAATATTTTGACTGTTCGCCGCATGGCTATCGTTATTTCCACTGGGTATGTGGCTCTGCATGATAACTATTTCTTTCACCCCGTCAATTAAACGTTTCGGGTTAATTACGTGGTCGGCACAGATTACAAAGGAGGATTTTTCTTTCTTTTTTTTTTTTTTGCCTTTCATTTTTGTGAGGCTTAAGTGCCGCTCTTGAATCTACCCACATAATAATGTATTTAATGCAGGATCCCAGAGTGATGATTGCACCACGGCGTCTGTAACTCCAGAGCCATGGCTGTGTGCCGGCTTTCAAAATCAGCACACTAATGCTACTGAAGAGGTTTTATATAAACACAACATCGTATGTGAAGGAGGCTTTGCGCAACAGTGATACGGATACAGAAATGATAACTCTTCAAACCAATATTTGAGTCACTGCTGATGCTGGTAATTTGGTTTGTGTGTGTGTGTTTGTGGGTGTGCATGCTTCATGGGAAACAATGTGGTGGTTGCAGAAAGTAATGATCTGTCAGTTTGCTGTCTCTGGCTGCGAAAAACATTACAATTTTAAAAGCCTCCTAAACACAATTACTACTGATTAATTGCCGAACGAGCCGACGTAGCTTGTGCACGTTTGTGCATAACAATTATCACTGGCAGTCAGCAAGTTTAAATTATTTCAGTTGAGCAATTAAAAATTTTCACTTCAATATTATTATTTAACCTTTAATTACCCTATGAATATTGTGTCTTGCTCAATTTGTCTCTCTGTACCTGACTGTTCTGGGGCTAAGGAAATTTTGGTAATAAGCAAGTAATATATAGTTTACTAAATAAAATGTGGTGTAATAAGATGTAATTTGTCATATATAAAACATTTTGTATATTAATTTTTAACACTCATTAATATATTAGACAAGTGCAGTAATAGGAAAATAATCAGGGATGAGGTGGTTTCAAATGACATGTTGGACTTTTTTCATCCACTCATTCAAGGTTTTAGAATGTTTGTGATCAAAGTTAATTGTAGTTATCACTTTGTTTTTTTTATTATCTGTGAACTATTATTCCCTCACCACCCTTACACATGCTCTTAACTTCTGACCAAGTACTAAAACAAGAGAACCCTTTAAAACCTTAAAACCTTTTTTTTCCCTTTGAAATGAATTTCAATGAATGAGTTGTTGCACAAATATGATATGTTTTAACCCTGATGGAATGAGCAAAGATGCATCTGCGTGTGAATGGACCGTTTTCAGAGAAAACAGACACGTCCTGATTAGACTCAGACAAAAGTTACTATTTTGCAAACTGCAACAGTGAGCACATTTCTCAGCAAAACGTGATGCATCCAAAAATGCCGAAGGCATTGCTTCCTTGTCTTGTAATTCAGTGAAGGGAAACTACCATCTGTGGAAATTAGCTGCTGAGGTGAATGAACTAAAATGTGCTCAATGGTCTTTTGAAGAATGTTGAAGTCAAGAAAATTATGTTTACAGTCTATTATTGCCGTTGCAGTTTTCCAGGCAGTCATGGATTATAAATATGATAAAGTGGTGTTGTCACCCACTAAAGGACTAGAGGAGGATGTTAATGATGCATTGTAAACTAAACTGTCTTTATTATATATAATGTAGCTCATGATAATTAACAATCTTTGTAATTGAAAAGTGTTGGATATACAGTCCCACAAAACTCAACACCTTTCTTCCTTGCAATTTTTTACACTAAGCTTCATGTTTTCATTTTCACCAACACAAATGCAGTCTAATTTATCTATTGTAACAAAACTGTGGGTGGTGGATTTATAGCATTTTTTTGGCAAAATCATCCAAAATACAAAACAATTTTGACATACAGTAATATTTTGGGAAGTTGTACTTGTTGTTTTTACCCTTGTGACTCAAAGGAACAATGCACAAAATATTTGTCAGGTTGTCATTTTTTCTGCATCTTTTGCAATAAATTGACAGAATGGATTTATCTGGTTTTGCAGTGAAACTAATCATTTGTATATGGCTAGATCACTCATCATCTGTGTTCCCCAAAAAACTGTTTTAATCATTTTGGCCAAAATCTTGATGTCTCGTGAGTGTTCGGTGAAGACATCATTATCTCATCTTTTAAATGTCATACAGCACATCCCCGGGGAGTTTGGAGTGAGGACATCATTTATAATATCAGAATTTCAAATCGCACAGGAATTTTATTCTGTAGGAAAAACAAACAGGTGCTCTCTGTTAATGAGCTGGAAACATCTTCACATTGCCAAAAAGAAATGAAGAACTAGACTGATCTGTAGGCATTTCACGGCTTGGGATGATTTGTCCGCAGCGCTGCTTAACAGTCAGATGTAACGTGTGTTTTTAATTTTTCTCTCAATGCAGCGAGGCACCACAGCATGGGACATCAAATAGCTGTAAACACTGCTGGTTAATGGGACTTTCATGTACACGATTGAGCACAAAAACTGTGGTCAAAGTCAAACACGGCCCCGCTGTTTTATGTCCCAACAAGACTACGTCAACGAGACAGATTCCAAAATAAGGTTTTCACTATATGAGACACATGAAAGCAGGTTCTAATGTTTATTTCTTGGAGGAGCAGGCGATGGAGCATTTATGCCCCGCAGGCACAGATGCACGCAGAGCTTCAGTTAAAGCTATGAACGATGGTAAATCCATTCAATGTGTATGTTCTTCTAAGAAAAAATCAGATAGGCTAGAGGACTCAATCTATTGCCTGCCTGTAGGTGCACTGTAATGGCTGATGATTGTCTATAATGCATTATACATGATTCTGCCTCCCCAGGTCCCATCCTTAACCATGCTTCAAATCTCTCTCGCTCTCTCTTTCTCTCTCTCTACCTTCTTTTCTTCTTTTCCCTTCCTATCGCAGCCTTAAGCCAGTCCAGATGGATGAATAATGTTTTTTTTTTTTTTTAAATCAATTTGAGGGATTGGGTCTTCCCCATAGCGTCTGTTTATCAGGACGTTCTTTAAAGAGGCCTGATTTTTCCTGCCGTGCTGAGGGCGTGACTGGTGTATGTTTATGAGAGAGAGCGTGTGTGTGTGTGTGTGTGTGGATGCTAATGAATGGAAATATCTTCATATGTGTATTTATGTGAATATTTCATTTATACGTGTAAGCTTATATATCATTTCGGCTTCATTCAGTTACCTTTCTTCATACTCATAGTAAAGTGAGAGTAGGAAGATCTGTGAAGTGTGTGTGAGTGTGAGAGAGAGAGAGAGAGAGAGAGAACGTGTGAGAGAAACGGTTCCATGACGCTCCATCTGTCTCCATACGTCCCTGGTGAACGGCTCTGAGTTTTAGTTACGTTTCACTGGAACTATTATCTCCTCATTAGTGGAGCTCCAGAGGGATGTGAATTAGTA
Organism: Clarias buthupogon; assembly: GCA_030014345.1. Classification (NCBI taxonomy): domain Eukaryota; kingdom Metazoa; phylum Chordata; class Actinopteri; order Siluriformes; family Clariidae; genus Clarias; species Clarias buthupogon. The sequence goes on from JAQMYK010000021.1 coordinate 7,278,786, forward strand.
AATTAGCCAGCAGTTAGCGATGAACTCATTGCGCACACCACTGATGCTAAAATAAATAAATAAATAAATAAAGGTTTCATGTCTTATGCTTTGTTATTAAAGCAGGCCATACTTTTTCCTATATATTGTGTGTGTGTGTGTCTGTGTGTGTATACATACATATGTGTATATTGTAATATGTATATGTAGGTAAATTTTTAACCACTCTGGAAGCTGAAAGCTGACTAAAATGATCTACAGTGTCTAGTGCAAAGCTTGATGAAACCTTTGTGAAATCTCTGCATTGATAACGGTAAATCATAAATCTTTTTTTCCTAATCACATCTTTTGTACCTTGTCGAAAATGCTTTGCATTCCAAGGCAAATTTCTTGCATTTTTTTATTTTATTTGTTCATCACACTATTCATGGAAATTGTTTCACCAATGATGGTATCCAAAACAGACAGAAACTATTTCCATGAATAGTGTAGACACATTTCAACTTACAGTCGTACAAAGTTTCACACTTGCAAATTTTCGGCTTAAGAACTAAGATTTTAGCGTTATATATCATTTTATATATCAGTTATATATCAATTAAGTTTTTCTATATATTACATTCAATTACATTTTCATATTTTGCTTCATCTTTTCTAAATGTTTTGATTGTTTTTATATGAAAAACTATGATTATAGTGTTGGAAATTGGTAATATTAGTAATATTTTTGGGTGGCTGGAACAGATTATCTGCATTTACATTATTTCCTATTGGGAAATGTGTTTCGCAATACGAAATCTCGCTTTAAGCACTCGTCTCCGGAATGGATTAAATCCATATACTGAGGTACCACTGCATCTTTCATCACATATGAACATGTAAGAAGTAAAACACAGTAAGACACAGTAAGACATATGGGGTGGTATCACATTGTAGGTTTAATCACTTAAATATGGTATCTCTTAATGCAGGATTAAGCCATATGTAAAAACAAACCAGCAACCAGACGAAAGCCACAGAAGCTTCTAAGCAGGGATTTCTAATAAATACTCAAGTCTCAATACACACTTTACACTCACTAATCCATCATTTCATAATGATTATTGATGAATTATTGCCCATGGGCTGTAACTAAATGCTTGTTTTCAACACGCGCTGTCTCCTGTGCCAAAACTAATAGTGCCACAGTAGCGTTAAAATCCTTTCAGCACACACACACACACACACACACACACACACACACAGGGCTTTGGCAGAAACGTGGAGCGCCCCTTTGTTCTACAATTTCAAAAAAAAAAATTCAGTGAGGAAAAAGGGGAAATATTTATAAGGTCTGGGAGTGTGTGTGTATTTGAGTGTGTGTGTGTGTGTGTGTGTGTGTGTGCACTTCTGCTTGTCCCTGAAGATCACCGCAGAGGTGGGGGTGATTAGAGGAAATAAAAACAGTGGCGGCAGCCTCGTTAGCATAATGATTTCCCCTCATGCTCCGATGAGCTGAGGGGAAAGGAGAAAAAGAGAGAGAAAAAGAGGGAGGGAGGGAGGCGAGAGAGAGGGGAAAGAGGGAGGGAGACTCCCAGAGCTCCTTAAGCATTTGAAGCATGTTAATAATCATTAAGTGTATGGCATGGAGGGGAGGATGAGAGTCGCAAGTGTGAGTGTGTGTGTGAGAGAGAGGGGATTGACTGACTGGATCACCTGGGCTGTGCCCAAATTAACCTCTCATCTCCTCGTCCTCCCCACTGCCACACTGCCTCCATAAGGGACCTATTAGAGGAGGCTTTGAAACGGAAAAGCGTGTGCTCCAGCACTGCTCTCGGCTCTGTCCATCAAGACTGGGCCTGCGCTTGTAAAGCAGCCTCTCTCTCTCTCTCTCTCTCTGTCTGTCTGTGTGTGTGTGTGTCTCTTTTTGGACATGCTAATGGCCCATCCTGGGAGGTTAGATAAAACGGGGCAGAAATCAGCTCATTAGCAGACGCAGATGCTGAGGAGAATGGAGCAGCATATCAACACAGCGACTCTACTCTCTCCATCCGGATTTCTCTCTCTCTCTCTCTCTCTCTCTCTCACTTGTTTGAATGTGACAGAACATCCAAGAAAATACACCTATGACACGCACAGCGCAGCTTAACGTGACTCGTTTATTTATTTATTTTCATTTTTTCCCCCTCACATGCAGAGCAGTAGCTTTGACTGAATACCAAAATCAATTAGATTTCAATCAGCAGTAGGCATTTCTCATTCATATCAATTACCCCAGGTTTCATTCTGAATCAGCTATTTGTAATTGCCATGCCGGCGACCCTGCCTGTTACCGGTTTGACCTTCGTGTCTGTAGGCCACATTTAATTGGCTTCTTCATGAGCTTAAGAGGCCGTGACGAACGGCCAGATGAATAAATACATGGATATAGGACGTTTACCGCAACCCATTAACCGCTGCTTGTGTATGCATGCACGCGTGTGCGTGTTTAGCATGTTACAGTTTTTGTTTTGCTCTTGCAATCGCTAGGAAGGAGAAATGATGCTGAAATGATTTGCTTAAATTTTGTATTTCAGGTGATTCTGTGCCAGCGGAACTTGGTGCATGTCATGTAAAATAAACAGCAAAGAATCTCCTAATGTTTGAATATGTAATTTTCATTTAGTAGCAAAAAAAAAAAAAAAAGCTTTGCTTATCTCTAGAAAAAAAATTTCCTTAGAATCTGACAGGTGTTTTTCTTTTCTATTTCTTCAATCCGACTGTTCTGATTAGAGATTCCAGCTTAACTCTTTACTTGGACGCTGATCTGATACAATATGGGTTAACATATGCCCGAAGCATTTAAACAGGAGCATTTAATATAAATTATTATAAAAGAATATAATTTTTTTGATGTACGCAAAGGTTGAATGCACAAGGTGACATGAACGACGGTTCTGTTTAATATGGCATTTAATATGTCGGAAATATAACCGAAGAAGAGGAGGAAGAAGCATACGAATAGGAATAAGTAGTATTTTTAAATGATGCTTACAAGACTTTAGCCTCTTCTGTGATTAATTAGATGCTTTCCTATGTATGAAAGCCAATCAGATGTGAGCTCTTTCCTCTGTGAGACTCGGAGAGAGTTGTTCTCAGACTTTACCCATCACCAATAGAAGCAAAATTTCCCCTGAGAAATTGGTCAATTGGCCGTCTAACATCCAACATATGGTGAACATGAGCAGAAATAATTTATTTATCTTCTAATGAAGAATATTTACCTATTAAACAGGTTATTGAAGGTTCTGATCCATTTCCAGTTAAGATGTTTACATGATTTTCTTTTCTCAATTGGGTTATTCCTATTATTAATGTAATATTAAGTTCCATGTATACACACCTAATGTTTGTATTTATTTTGAGATGCCTTTCTGCTCAACATGGTTTGTACAGAGTGTTTGGGTTAACATAGCCTTTCTGAGTATTCACCTCTGGTCTGTGTTTCTACCCACAGACCCACCATTTACTTGTGGTTCTGTTTTTTTTTTTTTTTTTTTTTTTTTTTAACATTCTTTGTAAACTCTGTTTTAAATAAAAATTCCAGGAGATCAGCAGTTTGTGGAGTATTCAGTCCTGCCCATCTGGCACCAAACAAATCCATGGTCAAAGTCAGCGAGATCGCATTTTGCCTATTCTGATGATTGATCTGAACCTCACCTGAAGCTCTTGACCTGAATGTGCATTGTGTTGCAACCACATGATGGCTGCTTGCATAATTGTATGAATGAGCAGTTGTACGAGTGTAGTATGTATATAGCTGCAAAGCTTAGGATAGAATCCTGGAAGTAAGACGTGGCAACGGAACTCCATTTGACTCTTGTTATATAATCAAAATATTATAAACTAATATATAAAGTAATAATTATGTGCAATTTAAATGGGCTTGTCCTTTTTTTTTTTTTTTTTTTACTTTTTTCACTTCGCCCTTCTCTCTACTGCCAGATTCAGAATCTTCTATGAAAAGGGAAAGGACTGCATTTTTTTTTTCCCTTTCAGACTAATGTATTAGCCACACACACACAAACACTCAACATTCTGTCCCTGCAGCCTAAAAGAATGGCCCAGGCTTTACATTCACTCATTCAGATTCATGTCTCCTCCGCTACGGAGGCCCGAGACTGCCTTTCCTCCTCCTGGGAGCGCTTAAGCATCTCTCTGTCCATATGCGAGGGAGCTGAGATTAGCCTAACCAGATTAGAGCGTCCTATTGCAATACGCCTCACTGCTACCCTCCAGTACGGATGCCCTCATGTGAAAATAACACACACCCTGGTGTCTCTGGTTCACACCAGTCCCCAATGGGACCGGCACAACTTCTTCTACTGTATTATGACTGTAATGGTCGGACAAATAAACTCTCAGGAACGTGGCATTGAGATCAACCAAGATCTGATCTTCTTGATCTGATAATAAACAATAAAGAGCATATGGGAGTATGTCGCGGATGGTGGCTTTAAAGCAGCATGACACAAGGAAGTATTTCCATCCATGCAGCTCTGTGCACTTCTGCAAACGAAACATTAAAAAAAAACAAGCTATGCTGTATTCCAAAATGGTAGTGTCGTGGACTGGCTGACTTTGTGGGGTTCGGAGAAAGGGGGGATAATCTATTCCTTCCCTTTGTGCGGCTGGCCTGCAGGGTAGGCAGAGGAAAACACAGCGAGAGCTCCTCTGTCTTCAATCATATCAAAGCCAAGCTTCTCCATTAGAAGCACAAAGGCATCTGAAAGCAGAAGAGAGGATAGAGGTCGCCTCTTATTTCCTCTCTAATGCATTCTGGGAAATCGGCTGGATTTATTCCTCCTGCTCGGTTTATGGATATGGTAGCATGTGTGCAGCAGACTGCTCATGCTAAATATGTCTGTACTGATGTTCAGAGGGATGCACTGGCTTCACCTCTGTAGGCCGACAGCTCACAGCGTGAACGTATTAATTATGAATAGAGACCTGACTAAATATTGATGGCCATGTGTTGGCTTGAGGGAGTTATCATAAAATGGAGACTTGACTGGCTGTCAGGACGGGGCAAAGGCCAGGAGCGGCCATATGCAGCAACATTTTCGCTGCCACGCTCGTAAAAGGGAAAAAGTGATTTAGTGGGTGGGGGAAATACTTTAACAGCAGTTTAAGTTTGTTTTGACATTTAATGGTATTAATCAATGGAGGAAAAAAATTATCACTAAAATAGAATTATATATATATATATATATATATATACACTGTGTACTGTTTGTATATATATATATAGTGTATATATAATAAAATGGTGGGTGTTGATATATCATGATATGCTGAAAATATCCGCATTTGGAAAATTAGTTGTATGATAAAAGTGATGTTTGATAAAAAACATCACTTTGTGGCACGTCTCATCACATCACCATTGATTGTTTTAACCCTTTAATAACAATAGGCTGTAAATTGTCCGTTTTTAAAATGTTATTTAAGCATTAGTTACAAGTACTGATAAACACACATGTAACAACAGCAAAAACAAACAATTTCTTCTCAAATAAGGAGAATTGCAGATTCAGCAATTAATCATTAGGTCACTTAACAAGGTAATAATCATAAATATTAATACAGATACTGATAGCTTTTAAATTGATACATAGTGTTGCTATTACTTATCAATAATTTAGTTAAATAAGCAATTATGTGTCAGGTAAGAATGTTATAATGGAAATAATAATGGTCTTTACTTGTTTAAACCGAGATAGTGGTTTTGTCGGTTTATGAAAATCTGCTTTTGAAGAAAAAAAAGAAAAAAAAAAAAATCCTGGCTGATATTCATTGCTCAGCAGCATGTCGAAACCAATAATCATCCTGCTCGCCTGGTTTCCTCCAAAGTCATCCGCAATTATAAATGCCAGTGAAGATATTTAGATCTTTGTAAGACGGGCTTGGCGTGGTTTTTGCATCAGCAAACTGTTGAGATAAAACTAACTCCATGTCAATTGTGTCGTTTTCCTGGATAGATTTGTGTAACCTCATCCTTGTGTACACAGTTTTCCTTCCTTCTCTCACAGAATTCTAGAGATTATAACTCTGCTGAGGGATTCATTATTTTTTTTCACCAGTCCTTAGAAACGGTTTCACCCTCCTCCCTCCTCACACGTTCAAAGGCCATGGCTGAAGGGCTCTCTGAAGTCTCCTCGCATTAGTTCGTATAAAGCTCTTTATTTAGCGAATTTGTAGTCAGACATCCCTTCAACTACGACGCATTGTCTCTGCTTCAAGAGTTGTCCTCCTTTAAAAAAAATAATAAATAAATAATAATAATAAATAAATAAATAAATAAATAATTTTCATCATTCATCAGCATGACCGGGTCGTTTTTAATCTCACGGACTGTTCAGAAATGATTTCGACGTTTTTTCAACTTTCAGTATCAGTTCCAATCAGTACCTTATTATTACTCAATCCTAAAGTAAAGGCACCCAAGCTCAAAGGATCATGAGAGAGGAAGCCGATGTGCCTTTGGCGCACGCTACGTGCTTTCCTGGATCAACACGAGTACAAAAGCAGGCTTGTTCTTGATGAAATCAGAACGTCCAGAACTTTATTGAAAAACTGATTAAATGAAAATACGCTCTAATCCGAGCCACGCCTGGCGTGTCGCCTCACCTGCACGCCTCTGTTAAACATCTGTAACCTAATTCTGTTTGCTTTCGATCTACGAGCTTAACTCCATGCTGTCTCAATGAGGTTAAAGCAACATGACGTAGCAGCCGAAATGGCTGCAAGGTGTGATTCCGCTTTAATGAAAGCCAGTTTAGCCGTTTATTAGTACTGTACTGTACAGTACATATTAAGCGATACCTTTATTATAGGAGGATTTTTTTTTCTTAGAAGTAAATGCGTTCTTTATTTTTAAGGAATTAAAGAGAGAAATAATTAAAATAATCAAAAAAGTTCAAATGAAGTAATGTAAAAATAAAACATGCATAATATTTTATAGATATTTAAACAAAATAAAATAAAAAAATTACGCTAAATTCATGTTGATATTTTGGAAATAATTTAGATAAACTGTATGTGTATATACATAAGAAAAACAAGTCTCAGTAGCATCGCTCTGTCATTCTCTTGCTCTCAGAGATCTAAGGCAAAAGCTACTCCTCAATTATTCACACACTTTAAATGGCAGCTGCTGCAGGGTGTGTTTGTGTGTGTGTGGTGTGTGTGTGTGTGAAAGAGAAAAAAGGACCCCTATGGTAGAATCGCATACATTTCACATGTGAATATGTGAGCAATACACAATCACATGGCCGTTCCACGTGTTAAAGTCGCATCACGTGAATATTATGTACTCAGGTGTGCAAAATGATAAAAGTACCCGATACGTGGAAAAAAAAAAGTATCACATGAAACAATCATATAGGGAAAATAAAAACGTGCAGTATGTGTAAGTTGTCAAAGCAAATTGTGTGAGGAGGAGTGAAACGTTGTAAAAAAAAAATCCTGATGTTTGGAAATTCTAAGTCATGTGACATGGTTGGGTGTTAAAGAAATTAAAAATGATTCCTCATCATGGTGGATCTTTTTAGAGATTGAATAACAACATTTTGGATGACGTTAATGTAGGATTTGCTAGAACTACAGTAAGTTTTATTTATTGTTGGTGTGGCATCAAAGGCTTAATTACTCGCCTAATCAGCTCTAATCAGGTAATTTGTTTGTGTAGTTTATGATGTATTGAAACATCGGGTTATATGATTTCCGTGAACCTCTGTGACAGAGCTTTCTTTTCCATATACAGTACATATATCAATATACAAAATGTGATTTTATGTCTATGTAAACATGTACAATGTTCTAAGCTGTACTGAGGAGATCTATAGAGTTTAGAATGTATTGGACACTTTGTGTTTAAAACAAACAAACAAACAAACAAACCAAAAATTAAATAAAAAAGTGAGGACCTCAGATGTACTGGTTTAGTAACTCATCTGTAGAGAGATTCATGTGTTCATGATATCAAATCTGAATATAATTTCAGTAAGGTGAAGCTGGAGCGTTGCTGCTGCAAGGCTGCCCTCTATCTGACGCCTGAGAGAAGATCCACACCGCACTGGATACATGATGCTTTAACACTGACGTCTTCTTAAGTGTTTGCTCTGAACAGTAATAATAATCCCATATGCTGATGTACAGCACAAATACAGTGATCTACTGGGATAATGTGCGATAAACAAAAAGTGAATGTTTGACCGGCTTCTGTTTCAGGCTGATGGTGTGAGATGGCAGCTTTCATAAAGATCTCACATTACTGAGTTTATTAAGACATTTATAAAAGTGTTTAACCACACGGTGGAGATCTACTGCTTAGATCAGCCATAGTCTCTCTCTATTTCTGTCCTGATCTTGGGCATTCCCCCTTTGTTTATTTTTGTTCTTTCTCTTCCTGTCTCTCTCTCTCTCTCTCTCTCCCTTAGACTACTCTTTCATGCTTTCGTTCCTCTTTTTCTCTCTTTCATTTGCAATCTATTCTATTCCATTTCATTCTACTCCATTCAATTCGTCTCTCTCTTTCTCCCCCAGTCTCCCTGTTTCTCTCTCACTCTCTCTCTGTCCACCCCTCTTGTTTTTCTCTTCTCTTTTCACATTGTGTCTCTCATCGTCTCATCTCTCACAGCCACCATCTCTCTTTCATTCACTTTTTCTCTCTTTCTCCCTGTCACTCCACCCCCCCCCCTGCCCTCACACACACAGTCTCTCACACTGTCTATAAATATTTCATCCCCCCCTCTAAGAGAATAAATAATACATCAGGAATCACGCCCAACCCCTCAGCACTACAATTAACCTACAGGTTAACATGCTATACAGTATGTGTGTTTGTATGTGTGTGTGTGTGTGTGTGTGTGTGTGTGTGTGTGTGTGTGTGTGTGTGTTTGTGTATTTACAGTGTGTAAAGATGTCGTTCACACATTATTTATTAGCATAAAGCTTCAGGGCATTTTTTCTTCTTCCATGTAATCCAGAGCTGTTATATTTTTGTCAGTGATTGATTACATCTGCCGAGAGCACGTACAGCTGGAGCTGAGCGCGGGCGTCCTGTCAGCTGTCAATCAAATCTGTAATTGATGATCTGACCAATCCTGTGTCTGCTCAACCCCCTGCCAAGGAAACGTGTACTGTATCTACTCGGCACAGCCACCCGTCAGTCAGCGCCTAAAGCCCACGTAGTCACGGTGTCACTCAGGGCCTGGGTCATGCTGCTTTGCTCCTCCTGTACATGCTTCCTTTACTTACTAAATTCACAAAAACATGGGGTCTGGATAACAAAAAAAAATATCTCGAACATTTTTTAAGCTAATGTCTTGACATAAAGAAAAGTTTGATGTGGTTTTCAGATACATCACAGATTTTCTTTGGATGAATTTATATTCAGCTAGCTAGCCAGCTAATTATGTGTCTTAGTTAGCTAGTTAGCTTCTGTTAATTCATGTTGTCTTTTTGTAAGGTACTTAGTTTTTAGTAAATTTGTAGTATTAATCTGTTTTGTCTCAGCTAGTCAGCTAATTAGGTGTCTTAGTTAGCTAGTTAGCTGTTGTTAATTTATGTTGTCTGTTTGTAAGGTACTTAGTTTTTAGTAAATTTATAGTGTTAATCTGTTTTGTCTCAGCTAGTCAGCTAATTATGTCTTAGTTAGCTAGTTAGCTGTTGTTAATTTATGTCAACTTTACAAAAAAGTAAGGTACTTAGTTTTTAGTAAATTTGTAGTACAAAGTATTAATCTATTTTGTCTCAGCTAGTCAGCTAATTATGTGTCTTAGTTAGCAAGTTAGCTTCTGTTAATTTATGTTATCTTTTTGTAAGGTACTTAGCTTTTAGTAAATTTGTAGTATTAAAGTGTTTTGTCTCAACTAGCCAGCTAATTAGGTGTCTTAGTTAGCAAGTTAGCTTCTGTTAATTTATGTTGTCTTTTTGTAAAGTACTTAGCTTTTAGTAAATTTGTAGTATTAAAGTGTTTTGTCTCAACTAGCCAGCTAATTAGGTGTCTTAGTTAGCAAGTTAGCTTCTGTTAATTTATGTTGTCTTTTTGTAAGGTAATTAGTCTTTAGTAAATTTATAGTGTTAATCTGTTTTGTATCAGCTAGTCAGCTAATTAGGTGTCTTAGTTAGCAAGTTAGCTTTTGTTAATTTATGTTGTTTTTATGCAGCACCTTGGTTCAGGAGGAATGCCGTTTCGTTTCACTGTGTACTGAACTGTATAAGGTTAAAATGACAAAAACCTACTTGTAATATATTTTTCACTGGCGGCATGGTGGCTTTGTTGTTAGCACAGTCGACTCGCAGCTCCAGGGTCCGGGTTTGATTCTCGCCTCGGGTCTGCTGCCTGGTGGGTTTCCTCCAGGTACTCCGGTTTCCTCCCACAGTCCAAAGACATGCAGATTAGACTGATTAACATTCCCAAATTGCCCGTAGTGTGTGAATGAGTGTGTATGTGTGTGTGTGTATGTGCCCTTCGATGGATTGGCACCCCACCTCGTACCCGCAGTCTCCTGGGATAAGCTCCAGGCCCCCCACGGCCCTGTATGCAGGATAACGCGGTATAGGCGATAAGTGATGGAGTAATATTTTTCGCTTAAATTAATTTCTTAGTTGAAGGTAGTTTTTCAGGATAAATTTTTTTTTTTAATTGAAATTATAGTTGGTGTTTTAATTTGGAGCCTCAAAACCTTTACAACTGAAGGAACAACATACTGCTGTACATAAAACAGTTTGGTCCATAGCTACTCAATCTAAAAATGTCTTAGTAAATCTTAGTAATTTATATACATTTAAACAGATCAGAGAAGACTGAGCGACTGCCCTTGGCTTTCCATTGTAAGTCAGTTTATAATGTGAACAGCTTTTGAGTGTCAGATTTTTCCTTTTTTTTCATATGAAACACATGCGATGAATAGAGATTAAGTTGAACGCCGCTGCATGAGTATTCCTCATTTGATTAGTTTGATCGTAAGTCTTTTTTCTTTAACACAGTGCTTCCTGCTTCTCAGGATGCCAGTGCTAAGAGAGAAAGAGAAGGAAGGAAAGCTAAGAAAGCACATAAAAAGGGAGTCTGTCGAGGAACCTGAGCTCATAATTATCAAGGTGGAGAGTAACCATTAGTGTGTGAGTGTGCGCTGTGTGGCCTCGGGCAACAAGCCCCTGAGGTTCAGACTGAAGACGCGGAGACTGTGACTAATCTGCAAGTGCTCTGTGCTTCAGCCAAAGACTAAAAGTTCAGGCCAAGCTGTATTGCTGAAAAAAATGAACTCATTTTATAATGTTATGCAATCGAGTTGCAATACTGTGCAATGAAACACAGCCCTATTCAGCTTAACCAGCTCCAGAGGTCACCGCGTTGCCGATAAAACTTTACCAAATCACATTATCACGCTGCTCATTGTTCTCGAGCCTGTTCTGAGATTAAGACGCTCTAATAACAGATCTGGCTCTTTTGAGCTCTTATGAATGGAGGTCTAAATATCCAATCTAGTATACACTCATCTCTGTGACTAATCACCACCCACATAATACTGTAATATTGTGTGCAAACAGAGATGAAGACAAACTGCCGCCGCTGCTTCAAAACCCACACATTAAAGCAGATTAGGCGGGGTTTTATGGGAGATAGGGTTCTCCTGTTGCTCTTTTCCGTGGAGATTTTTCCACCAGAGTTTTGAGAAGTGTGTTCCTGGTGCTCCCGTTTTTTTTTCTTTTTTCTTCTTCTTCTTCTTCTGTTAAATAATGGTAATGGCAAGCATCCTTGCAGTTCACAGAGCTGTGAGAAATTGCCCTCGTTCAACTGAATAGATTTGTTAAAGGCCCCCGGTGGATGGGAGAGGGCAAGGCCCGACAGCCTGGGCCTCGTGTTCAACGCCAGCCCGATCGGAGGTACCCGGCATGAGGCCAGCTTCCCTGCCGCTCCCCCTCCCCCGCTCCTCTTCCTCCGTCACGCTGAGATAATCACGTTTGTGTTGAGGACTATGTGCTCTTTTGACAGTCATCATCCCCTCATTGATCCCATTACGCCCAAGCCTCTATTGTTCTCCAAAGTGTTTGAAATGCCTATTGGAGGCGAAGGGGAGGGTCCAGCTTTTCTCAATCCTGTCAATCAATTGGTACATTTTTCTCGCTGTTGCCATAGTCCAGGGTGAGAGGTTAGGAAGACGGTGAATGAGAGCTGACGAAGCGATAATAATGGTATATTCGAGACTGTCTTTTCTGCTGTGAATTCCCCAGGCAGACTAACACACAGCGAGTAAATGAAGACATGTTTGGATACCACGGCCACGCTGAGAGGGTGAGGGGGGGGAGACACCATGGTTTGAAGACTAAATAGGCTTAGCCCAATCTTACCCATGAGTCTTGAGGAGAAACCCCCACTGAATTTGTGGCCCTTTGGAAGCTCTTTGTTCTTCAGCTCATAAGCTCTGCCGAGGAGCTGGACTGACCTGGCTGGATTGACACAGGCTTCTATGGGTTTGTTTTTTTAGCTGTGATTCGGCCTATCAATTGTATACTAGTCTTTTTGTTGGAGAATGAAAGCTCGGAGTGATGATTTCAGGGGGGGGGGCTAAAGAAAACCCTAACTTGCTTAACTTTGAAATGAGACACTGAGTCAGAGTGTGAACCATTTATTATAGCGAGGTAAAGAAAGAAAATTACTTTACATAAACGGATCAAAAGGTTACGTGTCAACACAGAGGCTAATGCCAGATGTTTCAGTAACTGCTCCTAACAAGTTTTATTTATTTAAAGTTATAGTTCTTTTGAAAAGTTTTCATTTATTTCCCCATATTTGGGATACAAAGTTTCTTCATTGGTGTTAATTTTTTTCCCCTCCAAGCTACAAGGATTTAGCGATTATAGCATTCAGTTTAGTGTTGTCTAATGTCGCTCATATTTACCCTCACCTCAGAAGGTTGTTCAACTAAAATCAGAGTGTTAAAAAATGTTCATAGCTCCATCTTGAGGCCTGAATTTGCTTGGTTCCTCATAGTTTGGTTCCTTTACAGAGCAGCATCAGGTGTAAGATACATTATAAAAAGTATATCTTAAAGAAAATTAAGATGAGCATCAATTGATCAATTGTGTTTATATATATATATATAATCAATTCCATAATTATTGGCACATATGTATGCACATACAGTTAGACTAGTAGACATTACATACAATGACTTACATTTTCGACTTATAAGAGTCACTCTCATTCTGCAAAATATTAATAACAAAAAAATGGACTAGCAGTCCATTTAAAAACAGAAAATTAAATGTAGCTGAACTGCTGTTGTACTTTGACTATAGAATGTCTGACTATTATTAAATGTTTTGCAATGTATGTAGTCTCTCTGCAAGTGAGGATTTAAGAATATCTACTGTATATTTTGTTTGAAATTCAAATGTATTTTTTGAATTTTTTTTCTATGCAGTTGAAGATCTAGTCTTTACTAAAACACATGTCCAAAAGCAAAACAACCAGTAAAACAATTTGAATGGTCCAAGTTGGCATAGTAAAATTTCAGGTGTTGATTGAATCACATCAATGTGTGCATTACCTAACATGCAAGAAAAAAAAAAAAACAGAGCAAAAAAAAAAAAAACAAAGCAAAGAGACTATAGCTTTGGCAGCAAAACATTCTTTCTCTTTTTGGCACAGCTTAAAACTCGAACAGCAATCAAAAACAGTGTAGATGTTACGAGTCCTTTGCGACTGCACACAAAGTGCTGATCATAGGTGTGCAAATTACTTAAACAAATATTACTATAGCTTTGATTATATAGTAAATAGAAACAAAAAAGGAAAAAAAGAATGTATTTAGGGGATACCTAAAACGTGACCCAATAAACCATCAAGCAATTCAAAATGCTCCTCAAAAAACTGTAGGGCTCCTGCCTTAGCCAAGCCAATACTACCAGCAAGCTAGCAAAGAAAAGTCTCACATCAAACACAGCTTGCTAACTACAAAAATCACCGCCGTTGTAATGTTGTGATAACTTTTCTGAAACTACTAAAATATATATTTTTAGGCAAAATAAATGGAAGTATTTGGTGCTGATCTACTGATATTTGGTATTTTTGTCCATCCATAAGTCATCCAGCACATTAGGCAAGGGATACATACAGTCCATGCTGGTGATATGTCTGTCGTTTCTGTGGCAGTTACTTAAGGGGTCGGAACGCCACCTTGACACTGATTATCATTCACACACTATAGCAATTTGGGAATGCCAATTAGCCTAAACTGCATGTCTTTGGACTGTGGGAGGAAACTGGAGGGAACCAAGGCAGGAAAATACTAAGAGCATCACCGGGACTGTAGGTGGTGTTGTGTCTTTGTGATTTAGATGAAACCAAACTCAAACATTCTGGCCAAGTATGCATCAGCATTTTTGGTGCCCTAAAGCAGTGTCAACTCTGATAGTGGGTCACTTATTCTTTGTTTGCAGTGCAGAGACTCTTGTAAAAATGTATGATGTATCAAACTTCCAGGGATTTTATTATAAAACCCAAATGATTAACAAATTTTTAAGATTTTATCTAAAAAATTATATTATTTCTTTCATCATTATCCTTAGGAAGAATTATGGAAGATAATGAACAGAAAAATATATTCAGATCAGCAACAGTTTAGAGAAGCCAAAGAAAATATTTTTTATGCCTAAAAAAATTATGTTTAAACTGCACATCTTAAAAGAAATACAACTAATTTAGTACTGTCATGTCAATTGGTCTTGGACTACAACTCGCGAGAAAACGGCAAACAAAGCTCACCTCATTGCTGATCAAGCACACCCAACACACCATAGCCTTGTTCAGGCCATTTGTGTCGCACCTGCAACCATCTCTGTTGCCTCAATCTTGAATGTATACTTTATTTTATATGTCCTTACTGGGTCATTTAGATGAGGGGTGCCAATAATTTCGAGACTGACTTTAAAGAGTTAAAGAATTTAATAAAATACCAATATGCTTTTAGCTGAAGGCTTTTCTTATCTTCTAGACAACTTTACTCATATTCATCTCATGATCAACTCCAGGGTAATTCGACAAACAGCACCACTTTTCACTTGATCCATGTCAACTCAAATGGAATACAGCAGAGTGTCATGCTGATCATATCTCTTAACTTGCAGAAGAAACAGCAGAAATCAGTGTCTGACGGAGACGATTGGTTGATTTATGACCCTACAATGTGCCCCCGAGCTTTGAAAGGCACACTACAATTACCCCAATAAACCTTGTTCTTTTCATCCGAGACTCTCTGGTTGACTCTGTGTGGTCTCTCTGTGCTCCTGGAAAGTGCATTCATCACCTCTTTCTTTATAAATCAACCGCAATGTTCCCACTGTGACCTGCAGCTCTCATGGAGCACATTTGATTTCACTTTTGATGCTTGTTTTGTTTTTATTAAGGTGAGTTATTGATCTTTTACTGCAACACCCTGAGACTCAAATGTAAACAACTGAAAGTAAAAAACAGTCTTAACAATTTATATATAAAAGAATACCGGAGAGTCTCACGATCGACCCTCATGTGGCCACTTAAAGATTGTCTGACTCTTTTAGAGTCACAAAAGTAAATGCTTTACTCCCCTTACAGAATAAAATCACAGACATTTCACATGACTGTGGCCTCGGACCTTCATAGTTGAGGTTTTGATTCCAGCCTTAGGTCTCTGTGCATGGTGGGTTTTCCTCAGGGTAATCTGGTTTCTTCCCACAGTCCAAAGGATTAGGCTAATTGGCATTCCCAAATTGCCCATTGTGTGTGTGTACCCTGCGATGGATTGGCACCCCATCCAGGGTGTACCCTGCCTTGTGCCCTAAGTCTCCTGGGATAGACTGCAGGCCCTATTCTGCAGACTGTATACAGGATAAAGCAGGGTGGGTAGGTACTGTAGTTAGATAGGTCTATGATTCAATCCCCTGTTGGTGAGAGAGACCAGATGAGAATTGCCAGATTAGTTAAAGCTGACAAAGTCTACCTTAACTCAAGTAACGACTCTTTGCAACCATGGTGAGATGAACCCTGTTAACCCTTTAGGTGGTGGGATGAGCAGAAGGCCACACTAGTCTCTATTCCTCTCAGCCGAAAAAAAAAGGAATCTGAGGTAACAATGGAATCAGGCTGACTCAAACCTGACAGCTGAGGAATAGAGAATGATTCCCTAAGCTTAAACTTTCTTTAGTTTCACTCATCAGACCATTTCACAACAAAGCTGCAGAAATACAACTTTCCAAAAAAGGTATGTGTGGAAGACCAACCAATACAGTAAATATTGAAGCAGGAATCGAAACTGGTAATGTGGTGCATTTTTTTTAATCGCCAAATATTCTTAAACGAGAATTGGTGGCTTAGTGGTAGGTTTCTCGCCTACCATGTGGAAGGCCTTGGTTCGATTCCCACCCAATGCCCAAACCGCAGCCACTGGATGCAGTGCCAGTCCCGGGCCCGGATAAATGGGAGGGTTGCGTCAGGAAGGGCATCCGGCATAAAACCCGAGCCAAACTTGTTGTGCGGATCAGTTGGTTCACTGTGGTGACCCCTCAATGGCACAGTCCAAAGCTTGACAACAACAAACAAATATACCATATACAATATAATAACCAGAGCACACAAGTCACTAAATGTGGAAACATTACAACCATGGTGTAAATAAAAATGTAAACAAAAAAAAAAAGTTCTTATTGTACAAGAAAATAATTCATTTTGCACATGGCATCCTCTGTCTATTATCTCTGGAATAGTGTCTTTTTTTTTTTTTCCTTCGGCAGTATCATGCTTGCAGTGCTCAGTAATTTCAGTTGCGCGGGACAAAGCTGCGAATGACAGGTCAGTGGGAACAGGTGTGTAGAAGAATTCATTACAGCTAATAGTGTGTGTGTGTGTGTGTGTGTGTGTGTGTGTGTCATGGTTTCAGGAGGCAAATAGAGCATTAACTTCCAATTGACCCATTCCACCTTTTAGTCTATTAGATGGTGGCTTTCTCTCAGAATAATAGTCAACCTATTACTTCTCGCATGGTGTGTGTGCAAAAATGAGTGGACTTTAATGTGTAAATATCTGTATGTACATATGTGTGATTGAGGAAACACCCACTCGGGCTACCTTGTAGGAAATCATTGGACCTCACAACTTTGAGTGCAAAATGATTTACAGTTCATAAAATAGACAGTGGATAAGTAATTATGATTCTGAATAACTTTGCCTGAATATTTACATTTAGGCATTTGGCATACACCCTTCTCCAGAGTGACTTACTTTTTTTTTTTTATTATACATCTGAGCAGTTGAGGGTTAAGGGCCTTGCTCAAGCACCCAACAGTGGTAACTAGGTGATCATGTGGTTTGAATCTTGGACCTTCTGAACTGTAGTCTAATGCCTTAACCACTGAGCTACCATTGACCCCTTTCAAAGGGAATATCCATGTGAAGAAATTCCATTTGCATAACCTCTACATCCTAACACAACTGGTATATTATTATAATTATATACCTGTAACCTACAGTGATAGGATCATGGGCATCCTGGGCAAGACTCATCTATGATGGTGGAAAGCAAAGTCCAGTCCATCTGTTCGATCCCACAGAATAGCCAGTGTAGTACAAATTGTTGAAAAAAGTTAATGCTGGCCTTGACAGAAATGTTTCACATCACCCAGTGCATTACAGCCTGGCATGGATGGGGCTTAGCAGTCAAGGAGTACAAGGTTGTTGATATAGGTGTGAAAGTACAATAGTTTGAGTAAATTACTATTCACACAGTATAAATACTGTGTCTCTCTTGATCTAGTTCAGCACACACATGCAGAAGACTGTTGACTTTACAGTTGTCCATGAGATCATCAACACTTCCACAAGATAGTTAAGACACAGAAGGTGCTGTATCGAAGCATGTACATGGAAAGTTGACTTGAAGGGAAAAGTGCACAAACAGGAATGATTG
Organism: Clarias buthupogon; assembly: GCA_030014345.1. NCBI lineage: Eukaryota > Metazoa > Chordata > Actinopteri > Siluriformes > Clariidae > Clarias > Clarias buthupogon. The sequence goes on from JAQMYK010000021.1 coordinate 7,296,734, forward strand.
CAGTCTTAAGATGATCATCAAGCAAAGCCGGATGAAGAGTTTGGGAGAACTTCACAAAGAGTGGAGTGAGGCTGGAGTCAGTGCACAAAGAGTCACCACATAAAAACGTCGTCAGGAAATAGGATAAAACTGTTGAATTCCATTCATTAACCAAATACACCATCAGAAGCATCTTACTCGGCATAAGGAGAAAAAGAACTGAACTGTTGCTTAGTGTCTGTTTTCAGATCAAAGTAAATTTTTTATTTCATTTTGAAATCATGGTCAAGAGTCTGGAGGAAGAGTGGAAAGGCACAGAATCCAACTCGCTTGAAGTGAAGTTTCACAGTTAGTAGTGATTTGGGGTGCCATGTCTTATGCTGGTGTTTTATCATGTCCAAAGACAATGTCGCCATTTACCAGGAGATTTTGGAGCACTTCATCTTTCTGTCTGCTGACAATCTTTACGGGAATGAGGACTTTTTTTTTTGCCAGCAGGACCTAGCACCTGACCACAGTGCCAAAACTACCACTACCTGTCTAACTGACCATGATATTACTGTGCTTGACTGAGTACCCAAAAAAATATTCATTTTTTTTACCATATTCAAATTTTATGACTGTGTGTGTATGTGTGTGTGGTTATGTCCCCAACCTCGAAACAAATACATGCATGCACACACCCACACACGCACACACACTCCCAGTCCTGCGGTGGTCTCAGTAATGGAGTCATTACAGGCTTCAGTGGTTTCAGGACTTATCACAGGATACAGGAGGCCTATGGGGAGGAAAAAATCAAATGAGTTCGATCAACCAACACAAAAGACCATTTCATTAAACTCAGCTCCTATCAGCAGAGGACAAGGATACGCGCCTTTCCCATTTTACCCAGGATCAGCTTATTTATTAAAAAAGGGAACTAATGGGATTCAGCTTAATGTAAACTGCTCTCATCTGTTTGTGTAGGGTGTTTAAACGAGCCATTATTCTGCTTAATACAAAGAGACAGGGGGTGAACCTGAAAGACATCAGTGTCCATTTTTCACCCTGGGGATGTCACCCAGCCTTCTGTCCACACAATCACAGCTTATCACACCCCTGTCAGTCTGTATGTCTACTGCTTCTTCATCAATGTCTTTATTCGCAGCTTATCTACTTTATGACAGTGAGTTTATAATGACAAGATCTTTATTTCTCCACTGGGATTTTGATTTAGATTCAGACAGAATGCAGAAAGAAGGAGAGAAGGAGAAAAGCAGAGTGAGTCATTCGATCCCCAGCCATTCACAGTCGGTGCTTGATGTAATTGAGTCAAATGGGCAATATTAACCCTCGCCAGCTTGAGATGGACCATGCCATTGATCACATAAACAGTTGGCACGTATCACATTTCGCCATCCTGTCCCTCTATACCTCCCTCCCTTCCCTAGGTGGAGTGGACATGGAAACCAAACCCCATCAGCAAAGAAACATTCTCCAGGAATTATGGAGTGGTGGCTCTCGTGGGACAGCGGGAAGTGGCCCTGTATTGAGCGCTGTCAGTCTCTCAGAGGGAGGTCAATGGGCAAGCACCAGGCAATTTACAGGTCCGGCCCAAACGTCAATGACTCAATATGAACCAGATTCTGCTCAGACACATGACGCTCTATTCATCAGGCGGCATCGCTCTGTACTAGCCGTGCCGGGGCTTATCTTAATGGAACAGCTGTAGGAGTGGGCAGACTAAAAGCGACCATCGGCTCAACTGGTGTGATGACAAGCTGTCTGCTGGTTGTCCAAATCATTTGAGAGTCATCAGTGTCATGCTATATCACATAACTAAAGAGAGGAGACAGCTAAATGGGGGTTGAAACATGAAGATGGTGTGTGTCATGATCCAGGGCTGGTTGTTCAGCCATGGTGGTCTGTGTTTTGGGGGGTCCTGTATGTGTTTTAGGCTAAACAATGACAGAGTGACAGGACATATGAAATAGTTGTTTCGGTGTGATGTAATAAATAAAATAATGTTGATGGTTATGATGTATCAGACAAAACATCATATCTGCAATGTTGAAGACAAAATACATATTTAGCTTCCTTAATTACATAATCTAACCTTTTAAACTCCTGATTTATCATTCAAATATTTATGGTATAGACTAAAGCATATACCTTAGTGCATTATTCAGTAATTATAATGGAATTAAAATGGAATTAATATAGTAAGAACGAATGGATGAACCCATGATTAACACATGGACTGAAACTCTAACAAATAAACATATTACACACATTGGTTATTTACTTGCCTAAATATATATTTTTAATAATATGGATTAAAGGTTATTAAACAGGTGTTTTCAATGAACCTACACACAGGACACCATCTGATCCAAAAGCTGAAGAACTGAGGATTTATTTCCTCAGGCCCAGCAGTGACTTTGAAAGATTTTAACTGACAACGTTTTGTTTGCCCAGCCATAAAACTACTGTAGATATTAGTATAAAGTACAATAGGGTGATGTAAGGAAGTTAATAATAATTATAATAGTAATACCCTAATAATTTTATATATTTAGCAATGCCATGCAATGCTTTTGTTGTGGAAAGACTGTTAAATTACTTCTGTTATAATGTATGTTATAGCAGCTACAAACTATATAAACATTTGTTCCCTCACTGGCCTCACTCTCATATTTCCCCTCTTAATTTTGGACAAATGAAGCAACATCTATCTAAGTTTATTTGTTTGGATGTTTGTTTGTTTTAGTGATCATTAATATATAATAGAAATTAGAAAGAAAATGGTAATACATATATTTTTTAACTATATAAATATATAAATATTTATTTATTTATGTCATCATTAATGTCCATTAAATTCCAAGAAATGTAATACAAGTACATGGATTTTTTGTAAACCTTGCAAAAAATATAAGATGATTGGTTTATTTTCTTCTTTGGTTTCATGTTTTGGTGATCATTATTGCCTATTAAAAAAATTTTTTTTATGGTATTGCATAAATTTAAATAGAACTGTATAAATATTTAAGGAGGTTTAGTTGATTATTTATTAAAGTGATTATTAGTGTGCATTTTATTTTGAAGTTTATCATTTAGTTTGTTTGTTTGTTTTTAGCATTACAAACATATAAGGATTTTTGTTTGCTTGTTTGTTTTTTTTTATTCCATAAAAGTGAAATATTAGTACATATATTTATTTAAGGAAAACATATATATATATAAAATGGGGTCCAAAAGTTTTACCGCATTAGAGAAGATGCTCCTATTTTACATTATTTTCAACATTAATACAAAGATTTTATAAAAACTTATTATTGATATAATTTGCATAAAGAAGTAGAATAATTGAAATATTCTCATGAATTTCAGAGTTTCTTAGTATTTGGTATGCCCTTTTTTTTCTTCTTCTTTTTTTTTTTTTTTAAATCACAGTGTGCACTCGAGCCGGCATGGACTCTAAGTTGGTGAAAAACTTTAAAATCCATTTCAGATCAAATCTTTTATAGGGTGGTCTGAACACATACATTACACATGCAGTAGAAGAGATTAGACAGTGTTTTGTCTAATAACATAGTCTAATCTATAATCAGTATTTAGCAGATATTCATGATATGCCATAATCACTAACTTGCTTACTTTTAAATGTGGACCTTGTCAAGACTAACATATGTTTTATATATATATATATATATATATATATATATGTGTGTGTGTGTGTGTGTGTGTGTGTGTGTGTGTTTATATAATTGAACAGTTTAATAGGATTTCATAGGATTTTAGTTTATTTATTCTTGATTTCAATTATGTAAACTTTTTGGAATCACTATTTATAGCAAATGTATCATGTGCAGTTTCCTGAAGTTGACAGATGGGGGCAGTCATATTCGATGTCTACTAGAAATAACAGTCCAGTCAACTTACACATTATGGGAGTTCAGTATTAATCCAAGAAAGTGTGATTGGTTAAATTATTGTAAATAAGGCATATTATTAAACTTTATTTTATATTTATTATATAATACTTTCTGTAGATTTAATACAGTGTTACTCATTCTAATTAAACAATAAAATCTGAAACATTTTGATCATTTTTGTACCTTTTCTTTTATGAAAGAGAAAGAGAATACTTCTATAAGAAACTTTTTTTGTTCATCCTGACCCAGTGAGGGCTGAATGTGAGGGAATAATACCGCCGCACTGGTGGGTGAGTACTGAAGCGGCAGTGATGGAGAGAAATATGTCAACTCTCAGTGGGACGGAGAAACGCATACTTTAAAGAGCAACTGCTCTCTCTGTGGCAGTGGCCTGGAAAACAAGCCAAGCAGACGGAAGAAACCACCACCACCACCAAGACATATTCAGTTTGGGATAAAATCAGAATGTAATTCTTGAGACTGAAACATATTGAAATATGGCACTGCATAGGATGCCTAATTTTCTTAATGTCAATATCCATTATTTATTAAAATCTTCATGGTGCATTATTAGCGATATTGTAGTAATAATTTATCAATATGAGCCTCATAGAAAGCATTACTATGGTTTTAGGTTATGTCCATACACTGAGGGGGAAAAACATGGATCAGCGTATTTAAAGTTGAACAAAAATAAATAATGGTAAATAATTGTATTTTATAGAATGAAATACCTATAATTCCTTTAAGATTATAAGGTTGTTTCTATTCTTAACAGTTTTTAGATATAGAACAAAAGTTTTAGAACACTTGCAAATTTCTTTGTTTTTGTTTAGTGATTTATTTTCTACATTCTACAACAATACTGGG
>JAQMYK010000021.1:7302299-7317795 GCA_030014345.1 Clarias buthupogon
AGCATTCCTTTACAATGTAGAAAGAAATAAAAATCAGGAACCATCATGGAGTTAGAAAGTGTTCTAAAACTTTTGAAACGTAGTGTGTATATACTGTATGTGTGTGTGCATAAGTGTATATACGTATGTGTGAACCTGATACTTACAATAACTTATTTTATCATTTATACTGAAATAACTTAATTTATTGTAGTCAACTAGATATAATGATAATATCTCAAACCTATATGATAATATTTCAAAGCTACACAAGGCCATTTTATGAGTAGCTCTATTTTCCAATAAAATAGTTCAGACGTGTGTATCCTCATACAGACTGAAGCTCTTTCCTGCCCGCGTGTGTCAGAGAGTGTTCCTGTGTAAAGGGAGAGAAGTGTCAGAGATCTCTTGACACCAGTCCCTGTGGTGCAGCTCTTTAGGACAAGAAGTGTGTGAGAATAGAGCTAACTCCCCACACATCGCCTGTCCTACCCTGTTTCCCTTCCATTTTCTGCCTGGATGAATGAAGCGTCTGGACCGGAGCATTTTCATCGTCCCTACGGACCAGGCCAAGTCAGAGATGAAGAGATGGAGAGAAGAAAATAGGAGCCTCTAGAGTAAAGTAAAAAAAAGAAAAAGAAAAATTGAGAGCGGGTAAATGGGAAGCAGAGTCCGGAACACGAGGGTCGAAATATTCAAGTGGATATTTTCCTCCATCTTAAGCAAAAGCAAGTTGAGACTCAACTGCAAAATCCCACTAGGTTTCTTCCCGAGGGACGGAGCAAAATGGAACCCCTCAAATGAATGACGTTTAATTTGTCTCATGATAAAGGTGCTCATATATTGAACAAGCACCGTTGTCTGTGTTTTGATGAGGAGCAGAAATGAAGCTTTCACTCCGGTGTGGTCCTTCCAACAACAACAACAACAAGAAAGAGAAAAGAACAAGCGTGTCAGTCAAAAATGCTGGCAATTTGTATTTGGCTGTAACAATGCATGAGTAAAGAGCACCATTTTCACATCATTTACCCAGGAGCATCTCCACACTGCGGCGATGGGTGAGATGTGCAGAACCCACATGTTACAGTTCGACTGCGGAAGATGCAATCGAGGAGCTGCCACTCTCAAAGAATGAGCAGGTAGAGCCGGACATCTCGCAGTGTTGTGTTCACGCCAACAATCATGAGGAACACGTCACAGCTCTGATCTCTATTTCAACACCTAATATCTTTGGAATTCTTTACAACTACATTTATATGTTCACCCGTCTCGTGCTCTCAGAGACTGTAGCCTCTTTTTTTTTTCACACAATAAGAAATCTTTAATCTGAGTAGTCTAAAAGTGTTGGTTCATTTCCCAGAGCAGCACCACTGATGATATCTCTGACTGTAACCAGAATTACATGTCGAAATTGGCACGTTCCTTCTGATATGTCAGCATTTTTTTTTTTATAGCAATAGATATCTTACAGGGAATCTTGTGTACACATCACATTTATCTGAGCCTGTTCATAAAATTGTATGTTGATATGGTTGAGACAATTACTGTATAAAAGATTTTTGGAAGGAGTCTCCAGTGTCAGTGCTTTGTAAAATCAGAACTACTTTAAATAGTAGATAAGTAAATAATAAGTGAATCATGTCCCAGAAGGGTATTTAATGACAACGATAAATGTATGAAAATATTGTTAAAATATGATTACAAACATAAAATATTTATACATAAATATATTTTTATTACTTATTATCTACACATGCACTGATTAGACATAACATTAACACAATAACATTATGAACTATATACTCGTAAAATGGTGACAGGATCATGGGCGACCAATGCCTTTGCAGACCAAATGGGGTCCGATTCCATGGAAAAAACAGTGTAGCACAAAACTGGCCATGATAGAAGGCCACCAGAAAGCCCACTACACTAAACTACAGCCCTGCATGTATGTGGCCCAGCAGGCAACCGACCCGGCCTCCAGATCCAGAAAACCCACAACCCACAGCACCCATAGGATCTTCTGCCAACATCCTCTTGCCAGTCATGCCCCTAGGCGCCACAGCTGCTCCTGAGACACAAGGAGACATAATGTGTTGCGTTGTCATGAGCTACACTTGTTGTTGTCATATATTTATTTTATATTGCATTTGGCAAACAATATTTAACATCAGTTTGAGTTGAGGCGGTACGGTGGTGTAGTGGTTAGCACTGTCGCCTTGTACCTCCAGGGTCCGGGTTCGATCCCCGGCCAGGCTCGATTCCCGTCTCTGTGTGCATAGAGTTTGCATGTTCTCCCCGTGCTTGGTGGGGTTACTCCGGTTTCCTCCCACAGTCCAAAGATATGCAGGTTAGGCTAATTGGTGTTCTCAAATTGCCTGTAATGTATGAGTGTGGGTATGTGTGTGTACCCCGCCTCTGGGATTGACTCCAGGCCCCCCGCGACCCTGAATACAGGATAAAGCAGTAATGACGATGAGTGAGAATGAGTGAGTTTGAGTTGATATTTTAATGAGTTTCAGATCTAAAATGTTCAATAAGCATTTACTTGGGTTGATATGATATTTTTCTTATTTAAGTACCAGATATCATATCGTCATGGTCGTCAGTGAGCCCTCAAGCTCTGTATATCTTAGAAAGGATCACACTCATCACGATCGAACAGATCAATCAGAAGAACTTCATCAACTATTTGTGCATATGAAAACCTACAAGATAAAATTAGATGTTGTTCATAAAAGTTGCTCATTCACGAGAACTCAATAAGACACAATAGACCAACTAGCAATACAGTGTTCCTAGTTCTTAAAAAAAAAAAAAAAAACTTCTGTTTACAAGTTACATGACTTAGATCCCAGAGAAACAAGAGCGCTAACATGGTTTCGAGGTAATGATTTGCAGTCTGGAGGATGTTTAGCTGTGTTTTCATCTTTAACGAGGAGTGCGAATGGGCGCGAGATGTGCGCTGCAACCTCTTCATCTATTATGTATATTAAGTGAACTGTAACACGTCAAATCACTTAGCCTTGACAGTGAGAAAGCAATGGGAAAAGCTCTGAGCTGCAAATCCGAGATGTCAGCTGCCATCATGGGTATAGTTTCGTTTCGAAAAAGACTTGAGCGAGTGGCAAAGGATAAAATTTCAGATAAAAGACACTCTCTCTCTCTCACTCTCTCTCTCACTCTAAGGAAGCTTGAAGATATTTAACCATAGGAAAATGAGTTTCAAACTGATACACCAGAAGGTGTTGAGTCATTTTCTATAACAGCTGAAGGCAAATCACAGGTTAATAATATTTCATATGTTGTTCTGCTGCAGTAAGGACTATGCTCTAGATAAACAGATTATTAATATTAATATTAAGGGAGTTTTGTTGTTTTGGAAGGAGTCTCCAGGGTCGGTGCTTCAAAGCTGTATTGTTTCCGACAGGAAAGTCTTTACTGTGTAAGATGTTATGGCTTTATGCTTTCTTTCTTACAATTACAAGACAAGCTGCTGAGAGAACAACTGTTTATTCCTGATATAACGTGAATGATAAGAGGTACTGACTTTTACCCCTCTGGGTTGCTTATGAACATTATAAATGAATAAAATTTACTCACGCATTCTTTATACCACTTGTCCTGTACAGGATGAAGGGCAAGAGTCCTGGAGACGATTCTTGGGTACTCAAGGATCTAGACTGGGTACAATCTGTACCGGGTGCCAGTTCATCGCAGGGTTTAAGCAAACACACACACTTTGGAAATGCCAGTTTGTCAAATCCACAAGTCTTTGGACTGTGTGAGGAAAAAACCACCAAGCATGGTGAGAACATAAAAACTCCACACACACAAATCCAAAGGCTAAGAACTAAGCGCTATGCCAGCATGCCACTGATATAACATACACTATGATGTAATTGTTAGTTGATTAAATGCAATTCTAAATAAATACATAAATAGAGAAACACTATGCTGGGAAATTTCTGGGGAGTAAGAGGACTTAACCACCTCACTCATCACACAACCCTGTCATTGATTAGTTTCCCATAGCTACCAATCCCTAAGATTACCCTTAAATATTACACAAGACAGACATCACATCACTTAATAGAAATGTTTTTACCCTTGAGAAAGCAACCAAGTAAAAGCACATCTGACAGAATGTGCCTATGCTAATGTTGTTTATTTTAATTTTAATATTATATCATTAATGATACTTGCATTGTTGTTTGTGGATTATGGATTAGCTATAATGCAGCCACTTCATGTGGAAATATGTATGCTGCATGGTGTGGAGTGTGAGTGTGTGGGTGTGTGTGCACGTGTTAAAAACAGCTCATTCAACTAAATGTTTAATAGCCTCAAGCCCCTCCAGCCTCCTCCCTTGTTGTCCCCAGACCCACCCTGATCATGTTATTTTAATTGTAGTCAAGTGTTTGAAAACTCCAGAAGAAAAGCAATTATGCTAATCTCTCCGCTCGCTCATCAATCATTTCCAATGGAGCTGTCTGAGCTGTGTGGTGAAGTCTTCTCCAGGCAGGCAGGTGTTCCTCTGCTCATTAAAGTGAGAGAGAGCCCGAGGCTGGCCACTTCCTCTAGCGTGCAGGAGAGAGCGTGAAGGAGGAGTGTGGAGAGGTGGAGCACGCTGCCGCTTCATCGCCGAGCACATGCACTGGACCTCATCCTTACGCTTCAAACAGCCGCTGTGAGGACGAGCAGGAGAGTCCAATAGCATGAGGCATATCTTCTGATGGTTTTATTTTTGATTTCTGCACATTTTGTTGTTGCTTCCCCCAAATGCATCTATTTTCTTGTTGTTAGTTAAGGAACAAATCATCTCACTGATGAAGTTTGACTGAACCGAAGCTTTAATGGGATTTTCCTTCATGCTGATGACCTGATGACTTTTGGACTGAGATGCGTTCTTCCTTTTCATCTTCTTAGGCATGTCATACACTGAGTTTGGGTATTCATATTCACCAGCCCCCCAGGTGAGTACCTTATGTGCTTACTTCTTAATTATTATTTAATTTATATTCTGGACAAATAAGTGAACTAAGAATTTTAATTCCCTCTGTGATGATAAACTTCTTGAATCACTTATGCATCCTAAAAAAAAAATGGATGAATGCCTTGCAATATCATGTATTTAATTCGTGCACAAATGCATCCTCCTGTATGATGTATAAACTTGTGGAGAATTCCATTATATAATTAAGGATAGGTCTTAAGTAAAATAATGGGATGAGAACAAGACTTGATTGAAATGAGGAAAACAATGTTCTAATAATATTTGTCAAGCTTCTATCAGGACATTTTAGATTAATGTGACTATATTTTGACTTGTTTTTGCTGTTATAATATACAGTAGAAAAGTGTGATAAAAAGTTAATAATAACTTCAATACACTTTTTTGTATGTTTATTTTGGTGCTCCAATAGATAAGCTGACTCTGTAATAATTTAACACTATAGATACATTTATTTTTAGGTGCTTTTGTAATTAGCTTTAAAACTGCAGCTTCCCAGGTACAAGATGCATGCTAAATACAATGCATACAGATGTACTCTTGATGAACAGCTTGGAAAATCTTGTACCTTAATTTCTATACACACATATAAAACAGTGTATTTTGATTTCCAAATCTAACTCCTTTCAAAGCATGGTATAGTATATAAGTATAAGTATGAGACTGAGTATCTGTAAAGAAACTAATTGCAACAGTAATGAGATATTTGTAGTTCAAACAACTTAAACCAACAGGATGTGTAAATATTAGTTTTAATGGGAAGTCCTCTTGTTTTTCTGCCCTTACAGATCCTGTTATCCTCTAATACTCTGGGTTCCTGCTACGAGTCTGGGAGCGATTCTCCATTCGATGCAGCGCATAATTCCCTGTACTGCCCGGTGTACGAGGGCACGTTAGTGGCATCGGCCAGACACAACCTCAACTCTCCATATGAGAATCGATATGCAAAAGATCACGGGACATACTGCTCCTATAGAACGGATTCAACATGCGTGTATTCCCTGGTATGGCGTATTTCTGGTTTCTGGATATTGTAATTAAACATGAAGTGTTAATTCTAGAGTGGGTTAATTCAATTCAATTCAATGTTATTTGAATGGATTCCATTATACACAATTGTGACACTTACGCTTCAGTGTAGTGTCTCTCAGCATGATGTCTAAATGTGTTAAATGTGTTTTCCATTGGTTGCACTTTAAGAGCACTATATAAACAAAGCAAAAATCATATCCATGGTCATTTTTATACATGATGGAATTGCTGGACATGCTTCATCAAGCTTTAAATTAAGTAATCTTGTAATGTTGTACATGTAGGGTAAGATCAGAGAGAAAGAAGAATCAGGAATGGCAAAGCCGAGGCTCACACATGGGTCGACTTATTACTCTTACAACCACCCATTTGGATACCAATATGACTCTTATGGGTAAGATACTGTATACCATACATGAGATGAGATCTAGAATGATTTTATAGATATCTCAATGAAACAAGTTTTGTTTTTAAAGCCCTCCATTTAAGTGAGTATTGAATGTTTGTTTAGGTATGGATCTGTGGATGTTAACACGAGAAGGAAGAACGCAACCAGGGAGACCACGAGCACGCTGAAAGCATGGCTTCAGGAGCACAAAAAGAACCCATACCCTACTAAAGGGGAAAAGATCATGCTGGCTATAATCACCAAAATGACCTTGACACAGGTGTCTACGTGGTTCGCCAACGCACGCCGTAGACTCAAGAAAGAGAACAAGATGACCTGGTCACCACGCAACAAGAACTCAGAGGAGAGATGCTGTGAAGAGGAAGCTGAGAATATCGAAGGAGAGACGACTAAATCTGAGAAGGACTTTGATGGTTTGTTAGATTTTAGGTTGAACTAATAGATAGTAGGTCTATAAATAATAGGTCTCATTAATTATTGTGCCAGAGGCCAATATTCTTTGGAGAAATGTCATTGAAGAACCATTGTTTCGTTATATAAAAAAGCATTAGATTGATAGATTTTTAACAATTCTTTTTGATGTATGACGCACAAAACTTCATGATTACTGAAATCAGTAAAATCATACCATGATTTTTTGGGGAAAAACAACAGTTTATTATATCAACAAAAAAATATCATAAAAATGTTTTGCGTGAGAGCCAAAAACGGTCCTTCTGTGTAAGTGTATGTGATAATTTGTATATAAGATTGTTCCTCTTAGGCTGGTTTTAAATATTAAACAAGTAACATTTCTTTAATTCCAGACACCCCAAGGGGGGATGAAACGGATCCAGCACAAAGCGATTTGGAAGACTTCGACCTCTCTGAGTCAGATGTCTCTGAAGGTGAACCGAAACCGTTGTTACCCTTGAGCGCTCATGCAATATCACAAGACTGTCCAGATTATCGACTCAGAGACCCTCAGCTACGTGCATCTACTCCAGATACAAGATACAATGGTTTTGATAAAACCAGTCTAGAATCAGTGACTGAAGATAACCACTACAATGAGCAGGAAGAGACCAAGCCAAAAATCTGGTCACTTGCACAGACAGCCACATCGTTAAATCAGGCAGATTACACGTCGTGCATGCACAGGGGTCGAGGCATGTGGTCACCCTCTACAGACTGCCATTTAGACATAGAGGACTCTCCGTTCGCCAGCCTCAGAAACTGGGTAGATGGCATGTTTCATGATCCACTGCTCCGGCAAAGCGACTTAAATCAGACTTTTCCCAACTCTTCAAGTTTGTGGATGCTGGAGAACAGATTCCATGAACTTACAGATTCTGTTCCCTCACCCCGGGTCACATGATCAACTGGAAATCGAACTGGTATATTTATACTATTAAACTACCATGGTCTGTTATTTATTTAAAGGTATGCCTTTAAACATTATTGCAGCACTAAAGCACCATGCAAATGCTAATTCTAAGAAAAAACACAAATGCACGATTAGGAAATAAAGATTTTCTCCTTTTAAGTAATGCTCACAGACATCAAGAATTTTTGTGTTGTTGGCTGTCCATGGTGCTGAAAAAAAATCCCTTTTACTCGCTCTCTTTCCCTTTCCTCTTTCTTTACTTTATGTTTTTCTGTATTGCAATAGTGTGTACATATGGCATGCAATCATGATGTTTTAATATAAACTAATAAACTTGTGAAAATATTTAGTCCTCTTTATCGAGTGCCTATTGGAAAAGAACTGAAGCTAGAAATGTAACCAATGACACCAACATCTTGTTAAATTTGTAAAACTACAATAATACTGTGTACAATGTGAGTATTTATTGGATCTATAGACTTCAAGCATATGCATCACAGACCACTGAGTAAAATGGACCTCACTTTGGGAACCACTGACCTAAAGTATATAGAATTTGTGTATAGATAGTTTCTACAACTGAACCTCCAGGATTCTATACTTAATTTACTGGTGTTTGTGTCTCCAATCGATTGGTGCTTTGGTATTTCTATATACATGCTTCGTCAGCACCATTTAAAGGGAGTGTTTAAAGGAAACTGCAATTGATTTAAGGACAGCGAGTGGAAAAATGCCCAGGAGAGTGAGTTCATGTGGAGCAATATTTGAAGTTTAATTAAACATTTCTTCAAAATAATAACAGCCCCTAGGGTGTGTTCCTGGCTTGTGCTTGAATAACAAAAAGCATTTCATTATGGTTTGCTAAAACATAATTACAAGATTTAAAATGAATAATATTTTTAATAAGTTGTCAATTCTGTCTGGAAAATTCCACACAACATGTAAGTGTATGTTGATGAAATGAAATATAGCCTGAATCTCAAATACCTTCTAGTATAAATGTATAGTGTCCTTGTATAGGTAGTATGAAAGTATAGTATAAAATGATTCCACATGAAGCTATTGCATGCTATGTTAAAGTTATGATTGGGCAATAGGACAGGTAGTCTGGGTGCATAATTTCCGGTGTGTTCAAGGTAAATGTGGACACTATATCATTTTGCATGATAGCAAAATTGCTTGTGCTTTATTTTCTTCAACATTGAGGTTAGGAATGGTGATGAGGATAAAGTATTTAGGAGAAGTCTGTCACTTGAGTTGAGTAGAATTAACAATTTCAATTTTAATAATTCAGCATGAACTCGCCTGAGAATTTCATTCTTCATTAGGATTATAAATAAGTCATATTCGCAGTAATAAATAAATACATCTGGGCTCTTTAGAAAGTTTTGCTTTGCTGTGTGTCATATTAAATGAAATCCCTCAAACATAACAGGGAAGAAAAGCATGTTTTTAACACTGTTGTTACAAGACATTATGCTAAATCATCAGTGTTTCCTTTACCTTATCCTTCACTTGCTGTCACGTGCACAGTTCTATTTATTTATTTATTTATTTTATTTTGCAGTCATATATTCCTTCAGTACTGTTTATCTCATACCTGCAGGCCTCCGTATACAAACAAAGTACATTTTATTTTTAGCTCAACAGTGGTAGTTTTGTTCCTCACATTTGTACAGGCTGAAAATCTATTTCTGGAGATTATTTCTCCGATAAGACAAAGCGTACCATAAACAGTATAGTATAGTGCTATTGACATGATATTTAAAATTAGAAATCACATTCGTAAACATATCTACTTTTTTCTAATCAATAATATTGCTAGAATCTACAGTATAGTGTAGAAGTCATCATGACTATTTTACTAATTGATAAAGGTAATTATGTTCAGTTGGTAGTAAGATTTTCTTAAGAGATTAAAAATAACTCAAGCCATGTGTCGTTTTGTTATGTTACTCTAATGGAAACGTTCCCTTAGCCATGTTTTGTGTCTGTATTTAAGTGTCTAATATCTTCATCATAAACGCTGGATCTTCACTTCTATTATCTTTGAAGATGATGGTATGACCATAATGTTGTAATAATGGTAAGAAATAAACACTCATAGTACAACACCAGGATGTGTCTGTACAGAATCAGATGATATCATGAGAAAAGGTTGCTTTATGACAGCATAAAATGTAATACTCCTTCATGATAATTTTTCTATTCATATCATGGCCGAATGCTAAACATTAATAAAATAAAGATACTATATTATCTGAACTGCAAAAATTATCCTGTAAAATTATAGTACAAGATACTATCAGTTGAATCAGTTGGTATCAAGATACATATTAGCATCAGCGTATTAAAGACTATACAACATGTGCAACTTTACATTTTACATAAAAATGGCGAGTGATACTGTTATTGTCCTGACCTTGGACATCTACCTATAAAAAAATTTTTTTGAAAACTGTTTCGTAAAGCCTATAGTTTTAGTCTGCTAATTAGGCCCAATCTCCCTTTTATGGCACTGAGATCACATGACCTGAGACCTCATTATAATTTTCTTCAAAACAACCATCATGGCGAACACTTTTTAATACTTTTTTGTAAAAAAAAAAAAAAAAAAGACATATACTTTTTAAGGAATCTGCCAAAAGAAAAACATCTTGCTTGTTTTGACATCTTGTCACGTGACCATTGCATTTGCATATTCATTAATATTCATCCGAGTCTGCCAAAGATGGGCGTGCATACAGGATCGACCTTGTCTGTGTTCAGTTATTTAAATTTTTATATAACACATTGTATTTGCTATAGTGACTTTATTTCATTTATTTTAGTGGCTCCTAAATGGGAGGATGGAAATTGTTCAGTAAATTGCTTGCTAGCCAAGTTTGACAGCTATATGCTAACTAACTATGAGCCAGCTTTGGTAAATGTCAGTTGTTGCGATTAATTACAGTGTAGGTTCAGGAGGTAATGTTAACCAAACTCATTATTATTATGATCAGAACACCCAGATAGGGAGTACGGTAGCTAGTTTTAGCCTATGTTAGCTAGGCTAACAGGTCTCCTGCTAGAGACGTGACAGCTTGTGTATGATGCTATGATGTCGCATGAAATGTTACACAAAACATTTTTGTAAGCAGAGGCTGATTAATGCTTAGTTTTATGATATTGTAAAATATACTGTCTTATTACAGTTATGTAATGTCTTTTATGCTCTTTATGCAGATATTATTATTATTATTATTATTATTATTATTATTATTATTATTATTATTATTATTATTATTAAGATTATTATTTTTATAATAAAAACTTACACAGAATACCATACATTTAATAAATTATATTAGTCAGGGCATAAAACCTTTTTGTAGATATCCAGATTTGTTCGTACAACACAACCACTCTGCATTAGAGCAACATACCAACCAAACACATGCTCCAGTATATACAGTATTTTCTGCTTCCCTTTCAAACCGCATGAATAATACAAAATGCGATTCTTTTCCATGCAGCACAATTCGCATGCTCGGTTTCACTCAAACGATTTCCCTCTGAGCTGTGTTTGAACCAGCCACTCAGCTACAATGTAAAAGCCCTTAATGATGAAGCCTTTCCGTTCCCTTACACACACACACTGGACAGGACATAGTGCCGATGAGGGTTAATAAGCATCACACTGTCTCTTGCTTTCTGTCACTGGCCCCAATTATAGCAGCACGGCTGCTTCTTTTCTGACCTGAGAGCCTCAGGCTGGAAAACTGAGTTCCGTTGAACGCACCACTAGAGACTCGGACGCCTTAGACACAAAATGCCACCGAGTCAATTTAGCATGCCAGTAGTGAACATTCTTTATGAAATATATATACTATATATATACTGTGTATACTGTATATGATCTTATCCCAACATGTATTATTCGACCCTGCTGTTTCTTATTATACCGAATCTTCTCTGATGGTGGGTAAACCTACATAGCAAATTCCCCGGTGTTGAATTAACATCCAGCAGTGTTTATAGAGCACCGAGTCAATGAACTATGAAAGTATTAAATCAACACTGGGGAATGTACTGCGTATCAGGATTGGGACTAACAAGCTTTTGTGATTTTGCTTCAAGCGAAGAACAGTATCCTTCACATCTTTTTGCTATTGTTGGCTTTACTCCCTACTCCCTCATCACATGTAGTGACCCTAGAAAAGAGAAAATAAAGAAATGGACAGTCATTGGAGTGCATTATGTCAAAAGTTGGAAGGGGTGGCTTGGTGGTTGGTGTTGGATTATGGACCAGGAGGTCCCCAGTTCGAGCCCTGACACTGCCATGTTACACTGTTTGATCCTTAAATAAGGTCGACAATACAATTGGGCATCAAGCTAGCAACCCTGTAAATAACTGCCACAGAAACGGTGGATGTATATCCGATGTACCGGATGGAACCATCCATCAATCCATCCACATCAATAGTCTTCAGTGTAACTACTGTACTCTGTAAAAGCACATTTATACACTTCAAATGTAGTGACCAAGCAAGAAGATTCAGGTTCAACTGAAAGGCACCAGGCAAAATATTATTATTATTATTATTATTATTATTATAAAATAAATCTGTAGTGATTTCGCTAAAATGTCTAAAATTACACTGTGTGTGAAGATGCTTCTGCCACTTTCAGCTTTCACATATTCTACATGAGGATTCTAGCTGCAAGTCATCAGAGAAATAAATGCTAGTTATGTAAGATATTGTGCTTCTATAAATCTCAGATTATCCACAAGCAAGGTGAGAATTAATTGGACACAAATTGATTTGCTGTTTAATGCCGCTATCATACACAGATCTTCCCAGGAGCCCTCTCACCAGGTTGATGCTGATTCCATGTGACAAATAAGAGTAGGAGCAAATTGGCCATTTTATTACATCCATCATCCGGTGCGCAGGTCTGTTTAAATGAGGGAACCTTTTGCGTCTTTCTTCCCTGCAGCTAACTGACCAAAGTGAACAGTTGGTCAGTTAGCTGCAGAATGCATTACAAATTTATGAATATCTGAAAGGTCAATTAATGGGTGTACAGAAAGCGAATGATATGATATTGATCAGAAACCCTAGGTTTAACCCCAAGATCACATCTGAGTCATTTGTTCACCAATCAGTGCCATGTGAGTAATTGGCGTAATGTATGTGGGGGGGTCAAAACAGGTCCGTTCAACCTTAATCCCAGCAAAGAATTAAAGTTACCAACTGTTACAAGATATAAATTGGTTGGCTTTCTTGATTCAATGTAATTGGCAAGCAAAGAATAACATCCCCCTGTGTGGGACTTGGTTGCATGTGACCAGTGAACAAACAGAGCAGGGTCATTGTCCTCGCACACCCCCTACATGGGTAGAGATGTCAACCTTCCCAATGTTGAACCCAAATGTTATACCCTTGAATGCAGCAATTGCTTGCAAAAGGGCAATTAAAAGAAACATACAATTCAGTTTGGTATCTTGCAGATATTCTGCGGGATACACTACAATGTTTGTAATGACTACACCATGAGGCGCATACTAATCCTGCAATGACTTCCATCTAAGGGCTATGCAAAATTCACAGGGGCAGTTAATTTGGCTGATGGTGCCAAATCTTTCTATTCATTTGCAAGAGTATATCTTTGCACAGGGTGGCATGGAGGCGTAGTGGTTAGCACAATGGCCTCGCACTCCACGGTTGAGAGTTTGATTCCTGCAATGGACTGGTGTCCATTGTGCCTTAAGTCTCTTGGAATAGGCTCCAGGCCGCTGTGACCCTGTACACAGAATAAGCGGTATACTGTAGAAGAAGAATGAATGAAGATAAATCTGTTCACAGCGGAAGACACCATGCTAGAGAAAGTAGTACGTGAACACCAAGGGCTGGATATTTTGGACCAGGGCAATTTTTCTGGATTATGTGGAGTATAGGAAGAATCATTGGTAGAAGCAGAAAAGTGGATAGTAGCTGATCAGGCTAGTTCATCTTCTCCTAGTTGCCTCTCTGCCTCAGCATGGGGGAACCACAAGAGAAAGCAATCAGTTAACTTGCCATTGGCTAAATGCACCCTGCATTGTAGCACGTGGACGTCTGTTGACTGAGTAAAAGGGCATTTGATACTGTGGGTTACATATCTCTCTCCAATGTTTACTTGGTTCTCCACCATTTAGGCTGTCATTTAGAGTAGCAGATACAAAATAAGCACAGATTTATTTATTGATACTGGATTTGCACATAAGGTTTCAATTTCCTGGACATTTTCAGCATGTAAAAACATGAATGTACCTCAGACAAAAGAATAAGAAGAAAGATCTGTCATTGGAATATATGGAGGGCTCTGTTGAAGGACATGAACTTCTATGCTGCACAATCTTAGCTTCGGGATCATCAGCTTCAGCTGCGGCAGGTCATTCATTTCCTGGAAGGACTGGGGTTCTTTTACTATGTTTCTCAGTCACTGCAGGATGTAGGTGTTTAAGACTAAAGCCACTTGGAGTTGTCTGCTGCAACACTTCTTGCTGATGCTCATTTTTGGCTTCCAGAACAATTCAACACCAACTGCATGAGAGTCCTGCAGCATGTTTAAGTCAGGTAGCAAACCGAGAACAGTGTGCCGTATGTTACGTTGTGCTGGGTGGACACAACTTGGGGGCGAAATTGTAAACTTTTAAAACTAGAGGCAAAATTGTAAGTTTACAAAGTTGGTTTTGGTGTCTTGCATGGATGAGTGACACTTTAGGTGCTTTCACACTAGGCAAGATTGTTTCCCTGATTGATACTGTGCTATTGCTCCCATCTCTCCTCTCAACCGCTGGCCAACATTTGTGACCTTACAGTTGTGTATGCACACTCTCCAACACAGCAGGTGGCAATATGCATGTAGTTTGAACTTATTGGAAGCTTACCAAAACAAAGTGGTTAACCTTCGTGTTTCATGCCTAATATTATTAATCTTTCTCAGAAAATGTCCAGAGTGACCCATTCGCCTGTCTATTTCATCCGCTATGGTCGTGCCATAGTTCAGAGGATGTAACTGATGTGTGTTGTGCATGTAGTCCTTCTGGAAGATACACATGGCGTGGATGATGTCACATTCAGAATAGTGGTCCACTTCCGTGTTTAGGCACAGTTGGCTTTCTTATCTGGTGCAAATCATACCAAGTATACCGTAGTACCCCGGGCACAGTATGGAGTGTTCATATTATGCAAAATTACCAGACTTTGGGGTCAAGTGCATCAGACTGTAGTGTGGCCCTTAAAAGCTATTCACAAAACTGCTAATCATGTAACTAAATGCACTGTGAGAAAGTTATAGGCTATGAGTGCAACACTTTATGTAAGGGGATCAAACTGAAACTGACAATCAAAACACGAACAACAGGCAACTAGAGTACACTGGCAATCTTAAAACCCCAGGATGCAGGGTTTAAGAACAGAAATGATATTGAGGAATCTTGCCTTCTCTGTGATACTGAAGCTGTAAGCAAGAAATGGTGTATTAAAAAAATAAATAAATAAAGTGAATGAGCAGTCTGATGATAGAGCCCTCTGATGGTCTGGGGTGGAACTGTCTGGTGACATCAAAAGAGACTTTGAAGCATGGCATCGTTCATAAATCAATATCTACAGTTAATGGTAAATGATTGAAGAAATCCTAAAACATGATGTTGGGGAGAAAAAAAAAA
>JAQMYK010000021.1:7334558-7344846 GCA_030014345.1 Clarias buthupogon
CTACCAATGTAAATGGTCATGAAAATAAAGAAAACACATTGACAGATAGATGAGAAGGTGTGTCCAAACTTTTGGCCGGTACTGTGTATATATATAATTATAATATGTACCAGACAAGGTTGAAGTAAAAAAAAGTATATATTATGATGACATTATGACACTACATTGTGTGAAAGAGGCAGTCAGCACTAAACGCTGAAAATCTAACTGCTGATAGTTCAAGTTTCACCCATACACACACACTTTCCAGGTTGGTGGATCTTATCATGAAGGGCCTCATGAGGGCGTTGTGGTTTTCCGGAGGTTTCCACTGGATCCGGGTGAAAGGCAGACCAGCTCTGGCCAGTGAAGCGCCCATCCTCACGCTGGCACCGCACTCATCTTACTTCGATGCCATTCCTGTGACCATGACCATGTCATCGATGGTGATGGTATCAACCAGCAAAGACATTCCTGTCTGGGGAAGTGAGTTTCCACCTTTTTTTTCCCATTAATGTCCATTAAATGTTTTAGGGCCTGTGTGTACAATCTAATATAGATAAATAAACGAAGACTTCTATGCACTTCTATGTAGTGTGTAGTGAGGAATGATGCTAACTCTACTCTCACCACTCATCCTGATCTTGCATGAAGCAAGTTTGTCCATCCGTAAAGTATGAGAGGCGTTCAAGTCAACCCAGGATATTTGATCCTGACAGATATGTGATCTAAAAATTCCCTTTATAATCCCCTGCTACACTAATGCACTTATCCCAGGTGTTTGGATACCATCAAGGTAAAAAGTTCTCTCAGTATGTTGGAGCCATGATCAGACTTCCTGCTTCACATGTAAAATGCTGGCCTCCCAGGAACTCCTCTAATGGCCCAAGCATGTGGAAATTGCTGGGGGCAAGACCAGAACTGTACAGAGGATGTGGTAATAACTCCCAGTCGAGCTTCTTTAACGTGCAAGTGGTGTTTGTGAATGATCGTGTGTACTGCTCCCAAACACAGATGCGTCTGTTCCACAAATTGGTGACTGAATCAGGTGTTCCACTTTGTTGAACGACTGCAGTGAGCTACTATAGTTGTAATGTAAATATTTTATGCCTTCATTTATGAGGAATTTCATTACAGTTTCTCGTTTTGACTTGAACACCCCTCGTATTATACAAAACAAAGACAAATACACAATTATCTTATAATAATCCCATTCACACCATCAGTCACATCATTTTCATCTGGTGATTATTAGGAATTCATCATTGCTTATTCATCATATGTAAATCACATTTATAAACAATACAAATTCACTACAGAAGTTTCCATAGTTACATTCATCATAAACAGCATATTTAGTTTTAAATAATAGGAACACAATACAGTAGGTACTCAAATTTTTTTCTCTTTCTTTTTTTCTTTTCTTTGGAGATCCATTCATTCATAGAAATTTTGCTAGACTGCAAAAGAACTGCCTTTGATTAATGATTTAAAAATAAACAGCACATGCTAGACTTTTGATCTGCTTGGTTCCTTGAAACTGAGATCTGGTTTGAAACACATTTTAAAAGATGTCTAGAGAGGAAACAGGTTTTCTGGCAGTGCCACACAACACCACCTACAAGATCCTGACCAGTCAGGCTTCAAAGCAGCACAGGGACTACTACTCCTTTGGCCATCACTGAGAAGCTACCTGCTGCTAGACCAGCCAAACCGACATCCTCCTCAACGAATTCATGGCGCAGCATTTCAGCGGTTTGCCTCCTACCTGGGAGTTTAGTCATATCAGGTCACATGAAGGGGGATCTACATCTGCGCCTTGCTGAATCTCAACTGGTGTCCATAAGGCTCAATATCTGGTCAAGATCCCTGGACATCCCACTTACTGTCACTGCATGCAGCCTTGGATAATCAACTATCATTTCCTAATCGCATTGCTAATCTGACACACATGTTGATTTTTTTTCCCTTTACAACTCAGAAGGATTTTTCCATTTCTTTATTCAAATAGGTCACTAAGGTGCTTGTTCACTTTAAAGACTGATCTACTGCAACTCAACCCTGGTAGGTCTGACCCCGTTTATCCTCTACAACTGATCCAGAATGCAACTGCATAACTTGTATAACTTGTTTGCACCTTTTTTGTTATGCTCTCTCTTACCTGTTATTGCCCTCATCAGATTTAACACTAATGCTTGCCTACGAAGCCAAAAATGCACCTTCTTATCCCAAAACACTTGTCACACCATCATGCTCACTCTGATCTCTTAGCACTGCTCGACTGGTCTTGCCATTCCTCAGAGCACAAGTAAGGCATGCAAGTATTCTGGAATCTACTGTAGGTGGTGGAATGGACTTCCCCTATGAGGCCAAACAGCTAGTATTTAAATTAGCATTAAAAATATCATCAGTTCAGATATCATAATATCATCAGATGTGTTACCTCCCCAGTCACTGTGTTTCGAATGCGTTCAGGGTAGTCTGCCTCGCTGATTTCAATGAATCAGTCCGGGAGCACGATGATAGAAAATGTCTGTTTTGTTGAGGATTTTCCAAAATTAGGGTTATTCACCATCAGGACAGCTTTACAGGACAGAGTTCACAGTCCAATACAGTGGAAAACAGCTCTGAGACAAAATAGCGTCCAGGATTCCCCTTGCAATTTAAAAGCACAGAGACAACACTGTTACATTTGACTCATGTGAAATTAATTTCCTTATCCGTGGTTACGGTTTTTGGCTACATGATGGCAGTGTGGGGAAAGGGGACAGAGATTTAGTCAAGTGGATTGGTATGCTTTACATTGTATATACGTGTTAAAGGTGTATAAGACTCTTTTGTCGGACTTATGAATGAGTTCTGTTCCGGAATCACGTTCGTAAGTCACATTTATTCGTAAGTCACATTTGTTCGTAAGTCGGGGACGACCTGTATTCATAGAGACTTCATAGCACTTTGGTCTGGATAAGTACTGTGTGCCAAATTGCGTTAATTTAAATGTAAATGTGACTCCAAGAGCACTTTTCCATTCTCACAGATTCAAGTAAAGATCTCTCTCGTTTCCTTGCATTTTCTTTCATAGCACTGAGTAAGTTCATCCGCCCGGTGTTTGTGTCGCGCTCGGATCCTGATTCCCGCAGGAAGACGGTGGAGGAGCTTAAACGCAGGGCACACTCAGCAGGCCAGTGGCCTCCGGTAACGCACCTGTACTTTAATACATTCTTTACAATGGTTCATTGAAGAAAAAAAAAAAGACTACAGTCCACTACAGTATATTTCTGTTCATCTGTGGTTACACTGTATATTCTCACTGTCTGTTTTACTGTCAATCTTCCTGTCAATAAACCTCCTTGTTTGTCTGTATGTCTCTCTGTTTTTTGTCCGACAGTCTAACTGAGCTTCTGTCTGTCTCCACCACCCTGTCTTATTCATCTTTTTGTCAGTATGTCCATCCGTGTTAAATATTTAAAGCTCTCAGCATAGAATCAGAACCGTTCATGCCGATGTGATTCGCTGCTTCGCTGTTTTCCGTTAAACATGTTTTTCGATCCTGATTTGATTTCAGATGATGATTTTTCCCGAGGGAACCTGCACCAACAGATCCTGCCTCATCACATTTAAGCCTGGTATGTGCTCTTTCTCTCTCCCTCTCTCTGTCTCTCTCAATTTAAGGCTCTGTGTGCTTGACAGAGTAGAATAATGTGTGTACACTAGATTAGACTGTGCACTGGTTGCCACAGGTGTTGTGTTTCAGTGCGTACACATTTGTGAGCTTTTTTTTTTTTTTCCCCCTCCATCTCTCACCGGGTCTCCCGTGGCCCGTAACAGTTCACTCGACTGTGAGAGTCCGTGATTGTCTTCCCCTTCCTGTGTGCACTTTCCAGTGCTGTTATGTTTTGCTGATCCTCTCTCACTTGTGGGTTTTATTGTGCTTCCTCGACACTCCTAATCCTCCTGTTTTTCTGCTAGAATCCCTCATTTGTCTCTGTCTCGCGAGGCTGTCACACCCTTTTGTTTTATATATCCTTTCATAAATGGTGTGTTTCACTGCGTCATGCGGGCTGCAGTCCAATAAATGTCCATGACGGGGCAATTCCACATACCAGTTGGTGCAGAATATTGCTTTTCGCCTGCCATTCGCAAATCCTGTTATTGTCACTTTTTTTTCCATTTAAATGATCAAAACTGACACATTTACAGCATTTAGCACAAACCCTTATCCAGACTGACTTTCAGTCAACTTCCAGCTGATCAACTTTTGAAGAGGACTACTAGTGTCCATAGCAACAGCAGCGTACAGGGTCTGACTGCCACCACTCATGTTCTTCAAAAACAGCTTAAGTTATTGAGACAGGATGCTATAGAGTGGTGACCGTGAAGTCATTTTCCTGCTGCAAAGTTATTCAAAGGTAAACACAGATGACAGCGATCTGCCCTTGGTGAAGCTGAAGGTGAGAAGGTAATTAGATTTAGGGAAGCTGAGACAGATGCCCTTGGTTCACCGCACGGCCGCTGACTGCGAACTGAAAGAGAGCTTCGTTGTTCAGAGGGAAGGTCATCGGGTCCATCGCTCTTCCTTTTCCTCCAGTTCAGAAGTGAAGAGACCAACTTGGCACACACACACACACACACACACACACACACACACAGAGATCCAGACACTATAGTGAATGTAATACAGAGACAAAGAGACGC
This sequence comes from Clarias buthupogon, assembly GCA_030014345.1. Classification (NCBI taxonomy): domain Eukaryota; kingdom Metazoa; phylum Chordata; class Actinopteri; order Siluriformes; family Clariidae; genus Clarias; species Clarias buthupogon. Next base: position 7,339,233 of record JAQMYK010000021.1, read on the forward strand.
AATATAACACTTCCTGGTTCATATTATTTATCTTAACCTTATTGTTATCTTAAGGTAGAAGAGCTTCCTGATGTTTCTAATGTTACCGACTCAATTGTCCAATCCTGTCATAAAAAAAAAAAATAATAAAAAAAAAAAAGATATAAAAGGTTTACAGGAGCAACAAATATCATATTTCACAAAAGAGACTCCAACAGAAATTTTGTAATTTTCAGGTTATTTGCCCGTCTCTCTCTCTCTCTCTCTCTCTCTCTCTCTCTCTCTCTCTCTCTCTCTCTCTGTCTGTACCATTTCTGTCTGGATAAGTTCTTGCTTTCCTGTTTATCTGTCTCATTGCCTGTCTGTGATTGTGACAGTCTGTATTTTTTTGGGAGGGGGATCTCAGTGGGAATGAGTAATGAGACTCTCAGCTGGGAGTTATTGTTTGCTCTTTGCTTTTTGCTCATTGCACATAAACACATTCATGCATATTTGCACACTCCCCGGACATTTCTATTTAAATTCTATTTCATTTCCTCATTAAAGTTTTCTATATTTGTACAGAATTTATTTGTATTCCTGTATTTGTACAGCTAGGTTTTTCTTATATTTTATATTTAGTTTTAACCTCTATAGCTAAACTGTATTTTCCTTAGCTAAAGTTTTTCTATATTTTATTTCTTATTTTATTCTGTATTTATTTCCTATTAATAATCTTTTTTAAGGTCACGGGTGGTCATTTAAGCATTTCACTGCATTTAATTTTGTGTATAACACTCACTCACTCATTGTCTATACCACTCCATCCTGCATTCAGGGCACAAGGCGGGGTACCCCCTGGACAGGGTGCCAATCCATCGCAGGGCACACACACACACATGCAGACAGTCCGATCATGGCTCTGGTGTACTGAAGAAACGTGATCTACCTTGATGGTATCCAAGTACTAGTGAAACACTGGGATAAGTGCATTAGTGAGTAGGGATAAAGGGAGTTTTTATAACTGTTATTCTGCACCATCAAAAGTCCCGGTTTGGCTTGAACAGTCCTCGACATACTAATAACAATAACACCATCATCACTTCTTTGTTTACATTTATAAAATATACAGACACACATGCCCCTGAGTACACACACACACACACACACACACACACACACACACACACACACACACACACACACACAGAGTCATGTTACAGATGAGGCCGCCTATTTCATTGTTCTGCTCTCATAATCAGTGTCAGGCCAATTCAGGCCTGACTGACACAACAGCGTGTTCCTCATGACCGTTCCAGAATGCCGAGTGTTTAAGATATCGCATGAGCCGAACCACATACAAATACGTCATTGTGCTCTGTTGTTCCTCCTTTAGGTGCGTTTATTCCTGGGGTTCCAGTTCAGCCAGTGACTCTGCGCTATCCTAATGAACTGGTGAGAAATGGGTTTTGTACAGTAGTTTTAAAATCTGCAGTGCAGAATATCACCATCTTGCACCATCATTAAAGTAAAAATTAAGCTTTAATGCAGCATATGTGTTATAAACTTCGATAGCAGAACAAAATACAGTATTAAGCGGCATATTGGAGCAGCACTGTGCGTTCCTACAGTGCATATTTTAGTACACTTAGTAAAATAAGCAGTAATTCATCATATTTCATTTGCTATTCACGACACACTGTTTTTGGAAAAAATATATATATAAAAAAAAATACTCTGCTTAGCATCGAGCCTCATCACTCTATGCTGACGCTGATTATTTTCCTACAATTGCACACCCTGTTGTGTTTTATTCCCTGACTTTCCTTTCGTACAGATTTGATATCTCTTACTCATCCAGTTCTCATTAATTATGAAGTCATGATACTCGGGTTGAATGTAGATAGACGCCTGGAAAACTCGAAGGAGTTCTCCAAAGGCGAAACCTGAATTTTAGATACATGTGAACACGTGGTTATACTTTGTGATGGTTTATTTGTTAAGGTGCTTTTTTTTTCCCCCCGCAAAATGTAATACTCACATAGTGCTGGTTGTTTTTTAATCTCTCTTTTCACCGATAGGACACGATCTCGTGGACGTGGCAAGGACCTCGAGCGTGAGCCGTCTTTGTTTTTATTTAGCAGATAAATGACATTGAAAAAAAAAAATTATAAGACTATTTATATAAATTTGATACAATGAGTAAATGGTTAACGTGAAATGCTTTGCTTTTAGGCTGAAGCTTCTGTGGCTCACGTTGTGTCAGTTGCACAATTCTATAGAGATCGAGGTGAGAACTTGTAAAAAGCGGTAGTGCGTATATATTTACTTTCGAACTTGCATTGGAAACTAAAATGAAAAGAATCAATTCCTTTGTGTTTGTGTCAGTTTCTCCCAGTTTACACACCATCGGAGGAAGAGAAAAACGATCCTGCTCTGTTCGCCAACAACGTGAGACTCGTCATGGCCAAGTCAGTGTCCACTTCTGTCCACCTTCTGGTCTTAAATGCACGATGACGCATATGATCTTTGATACATTTTATACTTGTGTGTGTTCTTCAGAGCTCTGCAAGTACCAACTGTGGACTACTCGTTTGAAGACTGCCAGCTTTCAATGGTCAAAGGTCCCCTGTGTTTACCCAGCCACTCGTGCTTGCTGGAGTTCTCCAGACTGGTGCGTAACCTTGGGTGAGTTTCTCCAGGACGACGTCAGCGTACTTCACGAGGTGGTGGTGATTGCCGTGAAATCACGTCATATTATTCGCTGAAGCCGGCCAAATAGATGTTGTGTAAAGGCTTAACTCACTGTATAGTGTACATGACAGCTGGGTGAACTCTGCAACTTGACCAGGCCTGTGATTGTGATGTTACAGGCAGGGTGTGTCTGAGCCAATTTATTCAAATTCTCCAAGCATTGCCCAGGATCGTGTTCAACATGCTGCTTCTTGATTCTCTTTTTTTTCTGATTGTAAATGCGAAACAAAATAAGGAGCTCTTTTTTCTTCCTCGTTTCGCATCATTTGTTCAGACTCCTGTTATGTCAGCATTATTTAAGCTGTTTCAAATAGCAGACGTAATCTTCTTATCGAGTATTCTAAACCCAAAAAACCTAATCAGATTCATTCTGTCCAAATATTCTATTATTATTCTGTAATACATGGAGTTTAATAACAGACAATAAAGTTGCAATTAAAGACTTGTATAGTCATGTATAGTATAGTTAAAAAAAATAAACAAAACCTGGAAGACTACTATACTACAACAGAAATAACTAAGATAAAAACAGTATTTTATATATCCATCCATTCATCCATCCAGGAACCTCTGCAGTCCGACTAGGGACCGGGGAGGCCAGTGGTGATTATTGTATTTATTCCCATTTTTACGACTGTGGTACGCCCTCTGGTCTACAATCACCCGCGAATCAACAATCTATGGACAATTTGGAAATGTTAATTAGCCTAATCTGCATGTCTTTGAGAGGAAACCCACCAAACACAGGGAGTCAAACCCGGGACCTGGAGATGGAAGGTGACAGTACTAATCACTAAGCCACTGTGCGGCCATATGAAAATGAATATGTGCAAATATTAGCGGATGCATAAAATTAAAATTGAGATGTACAATGGGGTATAGCCACTGAAAGTGACAGCGGTGCCAGTCCGAGGTAGCGCAATTCAGTGCAGATCAGGAACATGATGATGACTAGAGTGTGAACAGTGAGTATGTTATAAAGGAGAACAACATTTATGAAAGTTAAAACAGTATATTTACAGTTGTAGAAGTATTTTTACAATACTATACAAAGAGTGTTCAAGTCAAAAACCGGGACTTTTGATTGTGCAGAATGACAGAACACAGTTATTAGACTAAGAACTCCTTTTATTTCTCTATATAATCTCCTGCTACACTAATGCACTTATCCCAGAGTTTTCCTAGTGCTTGGACACCATATCACGGTATATACTTTTCTCAATACACCAGAGCCATGTTCAATCTGCTGGACACTGAGGGCCCAAACATGTGGAAATGACTTAAAGCGAGATCAGAACTGTACGAGAGATGTGCCAATAACTCCCAGTCAAGTTCCTGTAATGTGCAAGTTGCTTCTCTTCTGCAAGTTGATGACAAGTTGTCTGTAATTTTTCGAGGACCTGGGGGTCCACTTGCTGAATGGTAATGGGAAAATCTTTAGCGGGCTCTGAGCCACCTCAGCCGAGGATCGTTATTCACGAACGTACGTCTTCTTTAAACCATTTTTACAATTCAAATGTTTTATGGCGGCTAAGAGTCTCATCACCATACTGTGCTTGAAGTCTTTTGGAAATGTCAATCTCCTTCATTCATAAGAAATTTCTTCATTCACTTGAACAACCCTCGTAAAAAATAGAGAGACTTAAATTATTTAATTTTTAAGAATATGTTCCTAATTACCTCCTCATACTAACTACCTGGCAACTTCGGTGCCAGTAAAATGCTAAAATGTTTAATAGTGTGGTATGTTTATTTTATGTATGTAGCTACAGGCAAATATTACTTAAATCAAACAAATGATAATTGTTGAGTGTTCACAGAGTATTCAGGAAAAACTGGATGTGCAGATAGAAAGAGAGGTTTTCAGGCTTGGAACGGATGTTGGCAGTTTGTGTGTGTGTGTGTGTGTGTGTGTGTGTGTGTGTGTGTGTGTGTGTGTGTGTGTGTGTGTGTTGAGTAATAGAAAAATCAAATGGCTGGGTGTGGCACTGTGTTTCATCCCAACTGCCTTTTTACCACACAAGGTGAAGTGTGCAGGCTTTTGCATGGTTGTGGACTGATTTGTGTTATCCTGATATCCCGAATTATGATCCCTATTTTACAGCGGCGAGAAATATGATGAAGATTTTGGAATTTCATTGATTTCTACATTAATTTGTCATAAAATGTGATCTGATCTTCATCTTAATCAAGGGTATTGACAAATATAATGTGGCTAAAATTATTTTCAAGTCTTTATTGAACACACTTATTCAGCATTCAGAATGGTAGTGGAAAAAGTAAGTGAACCCTTGGAATTAATAACTAGTCGACCCCACCTTGGCAGCAATAACCTTAACCAGTAGCTGTGGATCAAACCTGCACACCTTTCAAGAAGAATTTTAGCCCATTTTCCCTGTCAGAACGGCTTCAGCTCCATCATATTCTTCTCATGTGTACGACTCCCTTCAAGTCATTCCAAAGCTACTGGATTGAGGGCTGGGCTCTGACTTGGCCGCTCCAAAAGGCGGGATTAGTTTTTCTGAAGCTATTGTTGTGTACTTTCTCTGGTCTTTTGGGTCATTGTTGAAGTTGGGTGATGCAACAGGACAGAGTTTCAGAGGATGTACAGAGATTCTTACATTTTCCTGAAGAACCTTTGATATGCTTGGAAATGTATCTTCCTCTCTATGACTGCAAGCTGGCCAGGCCATAATGCAGCAAAGCAGGCTCAAATCATGATGTTTCCTCCACCATACTTTATGGGTGGGATGACGTTTTTATGATGACATTGTATGTAGTGCCCTATTTACAGCAGAAGTATTTAGGGATGCACCGATACCACATTTTTGGAAAACGAGTACGAGTACTTGCATTTCAGTACTCGCCGATACCGATACCGAGTACTTAATAAAAACATGAT
>JAQMYK010000021.1:7345022-7357914 GCA_030014345.1 Clarias buthupogon
GACTTTTAACGAGTACAAGTACTTTAAAAAATGTGGTATCGAGGCCGATACCCGATACCGGTATCGGTGCATCCCTAGAAGAATTTCTAAAGTCTTTGAAATCACTTTGTAACCCTTTCAAATTTTATGTTAATCAACAATTCCTGATCATAGATCCTCTGGAAAAGTATTTTTTTTCAGGGAGGGATAGCCTACAAAAGCATGTTGTTCTTGTGTGGAGCAAAATCTAAAAGTATGAGTGTTTTTATTAGTAGCTCTAGTCCACACCTCCAAACTCATTTTCTTAACACCTCACTCCAATTAGCTTTTTTGAGGTCATTAACCCAAGGATTCACATACTTTTTATGGTTATTTTTAATAAGGACATGACATTTTTTGTGTGTTATTATTTTAGGCACATCATCTAAGTCAAGAATATTGACAAATATAAAGATCGGTTCACATTTTATGAGTAATTATTGCAGAAAACCATGAAATTCCTAAAATTTTCACATACTTTTTCTTGCCAGTGTATAAACCATGTAGAGAATGTTTAGTGTTGGGAACAGCACCGCCTGGTGAGGAAGCAGGGTGTGTCAGCATTAAAGTCACCATAAAGGTGATCTAGAAACCTCTGTAGTCCAACCAGGGGCCGTGGAGGCCAGTGTGGGAGGAATCCAGAGGACCTGGAGGAAACCTACAAAGCATGGGGAGAACATGCAAACTCCATGCACACAGACCCAACACAGGAATCAAACCCAGGACCTGGAGGTACAAAGGTGACAGTGCTAACCACTAAGCCACCGTGCCGCCATAAATGTGATAGACTGGTTTACGCTGAGAGGAAGTCTAAAGTAAAAATTGGAAATTTTTTCCCAATTTTCAACTGTCCATTTTTGATGAGTCTGTTCTTGACTGACAGGACTGCAAACCCAATGTGTGCGTGGTTTGTGAAATATGCATTCTGTGAAGCCTTTCTACTTGCCATGATTGGTACAGTAAGTCAAATAACCAATCTTTACGTAGTCCAACTGTGGTTGACATCTTTTGGATACAGTTAAATAAAGTACTGAGAATATAATGATGCAAAATCAACATACCAAAAGGTTGCGCACTGTTTTGCTCCCCAGCGCCCCCTACCCCACGTGTTCTGTGCAGTGCTTGAGTTTATTTTCTTCCTGTTTTTTTTTTTTTTTTCAGTCTAAAGAAGGGAGTCACAGATCAGCTTCTGCAGGAAGAAGGCAAAAGAGCCTGCGACCTCTCTAGACAGAAACTTAGTCTGAAGGAATTTGCACAGTACGTAAAGCTTCCAGTGACGGACACTCTTCAGGACGTCTTTGCACTCTTTGAGGAGGTCAGTAGGAGCATGTTCTTAAAAGGAATGTATTTATCAGATCATCATCATCATATCTCTCTATCCTCTATGAGGGGTGTTCAAGTGAAACTGGGACCAGTGATAAAATTTCTCATGAATGAAAGTGTAAAAGTGATTGACATTTACAGAAGATGTCAAGCACAGTACCGTGATAAGACTCTTAGCTGGAGTTAAACTTATGATTGGTGCAATTGTTATAAAGAAGACCGCCTGATCCTTGAAAATTGACGGATAACTTGTTGCCAATGGCAGAAGAGACTAATATGTCTGTGTGAACTGTACACACAATCATTCAGAAACACTACTTGCACATTACAGGAACTCAGCTGAGAGTTATTGACTCATCTCCCTTATAGTCCTGATCTCACTCCTGATGGTATCCAACCACTAATAAAATGCAAATTCCTGCACAATCAAAAGTCCCAGTTTGACCTGAACGCCCCTCATCACGTCATTTATATTTAACACATAACCAGATCCGTGCCGCGCAACATGTCATTACTGTCTAGTAAACCTTCTAATTATATCATGTTGTTCTTTTTTTTTTTTTTTTCGTCAGCATGGTCAGATGGATGTGAGGGAATATGTCATCGCGCTGTCAGTGATCTGCAGACCCTCTAAGTATCTCGACACCCTTCAGCTCGCCTTCAGCGTAAGGCTACTTTCACTTGATCTGGGCTACAGTAACGTCAAAGCAAAATAGCGAACAGATTATGGATTAAAGAGTCGATGTGCTATAGCCGGAGAAAAATGTAGCCGTTAGAGTTCATCCCATGCTCATGACGATAGTTTGGATTTGTTTGTGCAGATGTTTGGGGCTGAGGAGGATGGTGCTGTTGTAGAAGACGAGTTAGCAGTCATTCTCAAATCAGCTCTCGGAGTGGAGGATCTCGATGTGGGCGAGGTCTTCAGAACCGTTGATACAGGAGACACAGGAAAGATTGTGTTTGGTAATTATATCTCCTTTCAATGTATCATCACAGACTTAGTAAATTAAGCTAGCAGCATGGACATCCTATTTCTTTCGCATATGGTTGATTTATTGTTATTTGCAAAACAAATACTTTGTCCTAAACTTTGAACAGCCGCATTTACACATCATAGTGTTATGTGTTGGGCCAAAATCCTGTACTTGAGTAAAAGTAGAGACACCCTAGATCAAATATTACTCAAGTAAAAGCAGAAGTCCTCCATTTATATCTAAACTTGAGTAGAGAATTACTTACTTTGAATTTTACTCAAGCATCAAATTTGATGAGCTTGTAATAGCTCACAGTAACATTATTAAAAATCTCCATCTCGTTTTCTCTCTCTCGACTGTGAACATGCTGTTTTTGTCGCCGTCTGCTACCATCTCCACTCCTGATTTCAAACACCTGTAGCGTTATGATGCTTGTCACAAGGGTAACACAATTACAGAATTATTATCAGGTGGTGAAATTAAATACCTCACACCAGTGTCATTATATAACGCAATGCCATGCGGAAATGTAATGAAGTAAAAGTACAGATGTTTGTTGCGTTATGTAGTACGTATGGAGTAAAAATAAAAACCTAAATAAAACCGCTCAAGTCAAGTACAGATACATGATATATGTACTTAAGCACAGTAACAAAGTACATTTACCTTTATTTGTAGTATGTTTTAAATGATGTAATGTCATCTCTCTTTGGATTGGTATTTTTGTGACATTAGCTGTATTAATACAGAATAAAGCAGAGTTGGGCAAACAATATGTTTATCAGCTTTCTTTAGAAGATACTTTAGATATGTTTTATTATTTTTTCTGAAATTAATAATGAAATTCAGCTTAAAACACAAGACAAATGATATTGCATCTAGAATTGAACCACTTATTCTTCTGCTAGATGATTTTTGCCGTTTTATGGAGAGCTGTCCGGACTTCATGGACGTGTACCGTTGTGTCGAAGGACCATTCGCACGCACGTGTTCAGGACACATGCAACCTGCAAGCAACAGCTTCTGCCCTGACTTCAGCCCTCAGGACCAAAACACACACAACACAAAAGACAGCAAGAAACATGACTGATCTATTTCTGAGAGGTCGGCCTGTATGGATGTTGTGTTCAAGAGTGTTTGAGAGAATGACAAAGAGGAAAGGGTGTTTTTTTTTTTTTCAAAATGTTTTCTACTGAACACTGAATTTTTGCTGTCACTGCATTAACAGGTCTTCCAGAAACTGAATGGACTCTAAATTAAAATTTGTGCATCATCATCATCATCACTATTATTATTATTATTATTATTATTATTATTATTATTATTATAAAAGGAAATAAAATACATGAACCTAAAATACTTGTGCACAAATGAAATGTTCATATTTGTACAATGAAAGCCAATAACTTCACATACCTTAGAAACAACTTTTATATTTCTATCTTAGGTGTCCAGCACCTATGTTTTTAAAGGTTTTGCTCCTTTAAAACAGAATCCAAAAAAAAAAAAAAAACCTGTTCTATGATATCATATTTATTTGTAAATGATGTAAATGATTTTATAATTTAGAGTCTAGGCTGTACTTTAGAAAAATGAAACTGTATTAACAGGAGTTTGGGGCAGTGTAGTGGCTTAGGCAGGTGAGGCTCTGGATTTCTGATCAGAGGGTCAGGGGTTCAAGCACCACACCTGCAGGGTTGCCACTGATGGGCACTTGGGCACGGCCCTTAGCCCTATTTTCGTACCAAATCACTCTGCCATTGCCAGTTCCAAAGCCTGGATGAGAAAGGAGGAGGGTTGGACATTGTACTTGGTTGGGTTGCCAGCCCAATCACCAATGTTATAAAAACGACAAAAGCTTTTACCCACGCTCAACAGAATGGGAGGATATAAAGGATTAAGGTGCAGTTACTGCAACAAAATGTGTTGTTATTATTATTATTAGTAGTAGTAGTAGTAGTAGTAGAAGAAGAATTCAATTGTTTAAATTGTATTATATTTGTAATAATATCTTTAACCACAAGAGGGGGCTCTGCCATAAGATGTGTAACAGGTGGCACATCAAAAACAATAATTTTAATTAATTTAATTTTATTATTTCTTTATTTGCATACAATTACACTCTTATCTCAATGGTTTCCAAGCCAAATAGTAAGAGTTTCCAAGCAAAGCAAAGAGTAAACAAATATTATATTATGCATGTACTTTATATGTTAAAGTTAGTGTGGTGTAGTTGGGATTAAAAGTTGCAATGGCCTATAATTTTGAATAACAAGATATATTAAATATATATGAAAATTATAGACAGCAGACTACTTCTAATTGTATTAAATTATGTGTGTGTCCCACATATAGATATTATGAGTGTTGGGGGTGTGTGAGGGGGAATCTAGCAGATTCTAAATCAAATGGTTTTCAGGCTACTTTTGAATGGCTGTTGGATTTTTCATGTGTCCTGGCTCCCCTGTTATTGACACAGATGTCCCATAGGACCACCCTGTGATACGATGTAATCAGAAAGACAATTAGCTACTTAATTTGTTTGATTGTCTAGATTCACACATTAGGATGAACCTAACCCCAGTACTGCTATGGACACCCATGCTAATGACACAAGGGCGCTTGGAGGACATTCTATTTATTCACTTAAATTATTAATTAATGATTTACTTTCAGTCTATGTAATCTCAAAGTGACCTCGTGAGTCAATATCTTAAAGAAAATACATAAAAACACAAAAGAGAGACAACTTACTTTTCTTCATCTTTAAACAGGAATCTGCATGACCCCGCAGGTAATTTCTGAACATGTGAATTGTTATTATATTAACATGTCACATAACATTATATGTTATAATATATGATACTTTCAGGTGAACTAAAATGTTAATTTTTCAAAACCTATAATGAAAAAAATATACAATGTATAGAAAGTAACGGTGTGTCCAAACTTTTGACTGACGCTTTGTTTTTTATTGTCTTTTTTTCTCAATCAGTTAATTTCACAATTTCACCAATTGAAAATGTGTTAGATCAGGACCTATGTGATGTGATTGAGATAAGATAGAAATGTATTGTTAAAGTACAACACGATTCTCACGCGACATTACAACGATAAAGCAGGTTAGTTGTGTTTTTCAACCTGGCTTTGTGTAATTTAACGCTTTCTTTCTCATCTCCTTTTAATATTTCCATGCTATTCATCTTGTTTCCCTTCCACTTTATTCTTTGTCTTTCTTTGTTATAGTCATTTCTCTCCCAATCACACTCTTTAGCATTACATCATTCTTTGACTCAACTTTTCTTGTAAACACATGATGCCCCTTTGTTATCTAACACAAACACTTCCTCGCACGTCCATAAGGTGGTGCTAGCACACTTTTATGCCCCTCAGATGGCTGACTAGAATAACATTACATCATCGCCTGGTTCAGAGGGGGAAAAAAAAAAAAACAAGAAAGAAATAGAAATAGTCTGAGCTTTGCTTCTTGGCTGGTTGAAAGTGGAGCATTTTGCCACCTGTGTCAAAGCTGTTAACAGATAATGACATCATCTGAAATAGCGCAGGATTTGGGACACGGCTGGACCGAACTGATTGAGCCGCTAAGCAGCTCACCAGCCTGAATTAACCTGGGTGTCTGTTGTAATCTTACTGCTATATGGCTCTGTCATTTGTAGCTCTGTAACCTTTTAATAAGGGTTGGATCAAGGTTGTAATGAATAATGACACCGGGAAATGAGTACGTGATAATTTGTACGAGTATGTTTTCTTATTGAGAATGAACAGAGCTTATTTTTTTCATTATACATAACAGTTTCCGGCTAAATGCCAAGACACACCAGAGCAGATTCTATTGTTTATACTGTATGTAAGCTCTGTAGCTCTATATGAAGGACAGATATTGAAATACATATATTGAAATAATACCGTACACACATTTACAGTAAACTATATACATATACCTAGGGCCATAACTCAATATAAATACATGAATTGTAATGAAAGGATAACGATTCTAAATTGATATAGAAAGGGGTACAGTATGTATGTATGTACTGTATGTATGTCAGAAAGATTCACAGAGATCCCACGGGATACAGCACAACGGCTGTGCTTTCATGTGGGTGTGTGCCAGCTGTCAGATAAGAAGCTTGTATGACAAACAAAAACCATTCATTAAAATGAATGTTTAGCATTAATTTATTCATCCTTATTAACTACCTAGTGCGGCTTGCATTACTTTCAACTAATCATTTAATAATTGAATTAATATAACGACATATTGCAAGTCGTGCGAAGCTAAAAATAATAACCGCATGAGTGGGATTTAAAAAGTCTCTAGTTTTGACAAGGTATAAACCTGAGTGATGGAACTGATGTTGAGGAACTGGCAGAGCCAGGATTTACAAACCACGCTGACACTGTTGGCATTTCTACCTCTAGGATTTTCTCCTGGTGTTTTCTGCATGTCAGGGTTTATTATTATTTTTCAAATCTTTAGGTTTAGGCTTCACTCACTATGAGGTTAATTAGAAATACGGATATTTTGAGCACCAACCACATACAGTTTCACACTTACTAACTGTAACCCATCTGTTGCTAAGCACAGTCTATAATCCCATCTATCAGTGTCCAGGGAACATAATATTCCCACCTTCTGACCACAGGATGCTGGATGTTTTTGCTCAACCCTCTATTTGTTTTCTCAGCACTGACTGAGTGGTTTAAAGTCTGTGCAATGCTGTTGCACTTTTAACCTTTATATTTCTGTCCGGCTGTGGTCTTGTGGTGGTCCAGTTCCTTTAATTGTCAAGATAACATTATACTGGTATTAATATACTAAACACAATTGTACACTGGTGGCCAACAGTATTGATAGAAAATTTAGTGAAAATTCAAGATTAAAGTGATTTTATTAGCCATTTAAACACAAACAGTATGAGTACATTTTCAAAAAAAAAAAAAAAAACTAAATAAATAGTACAATGATTTAAGCTGTCAGACTATACACACTATAACGTTTAGTATACTGTAATGTATTTTGGTATATTTTAAAACATGATCCCAAGATATCAAACTATTGTACTTTTTCTTGAAATTCAATGTTTTAGTGACATTCTTAGATTTTATTTTTAATTATGACAACCACGATAATAAGAATATTTATTTGCTGCAATGGAATTGCTATACAACAATCAATATCTATTACACTAAGTACTAGATTTTACTTACTACTTAAGTTCCTAAGTCCTTTTTTTCTGCAAAACCTGATGGATCCAAAGTCAAAAAGTCTGCAGTAGTGGATACCCTGGTTAATGAATTAGTGACATCACCTGTTTTGTATGGAGGGGGAACTATAATACATGGCATATGTTGTCTTAATACTTTTGGCCATCACCAGAATGTGATGACCAATGGATTTGGCGGAAACATTTGTTTGTCTTATTTTTAACTTTATACTGTTGAATTCTTGATTCTGTTTAATGCTGAAATGTGTTGATTCATTTCCTATTACAGAAGCTCTGACAGTTATTTCCACTGCTAGGCAAATCCCAGGATTGTATTGATGCACTTGGCTTTTCTCCAATAACTATGTACAGAGGAACATGCAGTTTGGTTACTCCAGATCGATGGTTGATCTGGTGAAGTCTTCCATTAGGAAGATTTAGGCATTTTTAGAAAGAGTCTTCAGGGTCAGCACTTTGTTACCATAAGAAGTAAAGCTGTAAGTTAATTTACTGACACAAGAGAGTCTTTGAGCTTTGAGGTTTCTCTGTAACTTGCTGCATCTCTTTGTTTTAATAATTAAGGACTGGCACAGAACATCAGATGTAACTACAGGATAAACAAATAAAAAAAAGAAAAATCGTTCACTTTGGCAAACTGATGCTGGGGAGATAAATTAAATGCTTAATGATGGTAAAGGCATTCAATCGTCCATTCATTTCCTGTAACAGCACAAGTGTTTTATTCCTTGTAGTTTTCTAGCATTTAATGTCGTCCTCTTTGTTGAAAAGTTTCAGCGGCTTCTCTCCGTTTATTTTTGGCCACAACCGATCTTTGATGAGCACAGAGAATTTCATTAGATTGCCGATATGGGCCATCTTATTTGTCATGCCGGAGGCTACTTTGCAGGATCTGAACACACACACTCACACACACACACACACACACACACACATATATATCTGTGCAGCTATTCATATATGCAAACATTTTCTGTCAAATCTTCCATCACCTGACAGCAATGTGAGCCCAATAAACCAATATGGAGATAAGAGCTGGTGTCAGTAGGCAGAACTAATATTATTTGTGCGGTGGAAAGCGTTTATCTGTCACAGACTGAGAATGGATGATTTTGTGTCACTTTTGTTTAATAATGATGTAGCAATTGCAATATGCCCACTGGCTCCGGCTCTATTAAAGTTTAAAAGATTATCCAAATTAAAATCTCATTTACAATATTGCTTTTTTTGGCAATACTAGGTGGGTCCTATTGGATATGATATTTCTCACTGTGCTACCCAATTAACATTTTCACATTCAACAAACTGCAGGGATGAAAAAGATGAGCACGCCTGTTTGACTGCGTGGTATTATGATAGCTCCGTCTAAGCAAGAAAACTTGGCTTAATAAAACTTTTAATTTGACTCCTGGCGATGTGAAGTGCCACATTCTGACCACTTCAATGCTCTCATTTACATATATTTTTCCCCTAGTTGACATTAGGTGTCTAAACCTTTGTAAAAATGACAGTATTTCATCTTGTTTGCTCATTACATGCCATATCAGGTTGAATTAAAGTCATTGGTTATGACGACATGGCTCTCGGTTACATCGAGCTGCATAATGGAGCACCACTTTTTCATCGTTTGGCAGCTTTCATTGTAAAGTCGAGTGACATGATGTGATCACAGAAGCTATTATATTCGAATGTCAGTATTTCAGTTAAAGTTTTATAATGCTGAATGAATATTTCATAGGCCGGCTCTCTATACATTCCTTGTACTATTTAAATTACCTCCAGGCATGCAGTATATACACCACGTTGAAGTTGATGAACTTCCTCAAACAGCATGCTCCAGTATGTTTTTTTTTTTTATACTACTGTACCTTTTCAGCACAAATATTTATTCAATAAGGAACAATACACTGTATGTTTTATATGTTTTGACCTGCAAAGAGTTTTTTTTTTTGTTTTTTTGAGTTCACGCAGAATGGTGGTGGTGAGGGAATAAATAAATAAAAATCCAGTGGGTACGAACACCTTATTCATAGGAAGGTCAGAGGAGACCCACCGGGCAGGTTTGAGGTGACAGGAAGGCTTTAACATAATGAACCCTCCTGAACAACTGTGGTGAACAGAAAAGCATCTCAGAATACACACCAATGAGATGGAGGGGCTACAACAGCAAAGAGACCACAGGTTCTCTTCGTGCTATTTAAGAACAGGATTGTAAATCTACAGTTGACACAGGCTCATCGAAACTGGATCAATGAAGACTGGAAAATGTTTTCACATTCAGAATCACTTGGATCACTTTTTTTAATTTTGCTGTTTGATGTGAACATTAACTAAAAGCCTTTGTTGCAATGAAATTAAAACCACCTCGGTTTTAGGTTCCCCTTGTGCCACCAAAACTGACTCCACAAGACTTCTGGAGGTGTTCTGTGGTGTCTGAGACCAGGACCTAAGTAGCAAATTCTTCAAGTGCTGTAAATTGCAAGGTGTGGCCTCCATGGATCAGACTTTGTCTTTGTCCAGTACATTCCATGGATGCTTGATCGGATTGAGATCTGGAATATCTCAAACTTGGCATTGGTGGCTCAGTGGTTCAATTCCCACCCAGTGCCCAAACCCCAGCCAGTGGATGCAGTGCTGGTCCCAAGCCCAGATATAAATGTAAGGGGTTGTGTCAGGAAGGGCAGTCAGCATAAATCTTGTGCCAAGTTGTGTGCGGATTGGATGGTCCACTATGGTGACCAACATCAACAACCTTGAACTCTTTCCCTGTAAAGCGCCATAAATGGCAGGCTAGGATGTACTGAATGTTCTGATACCTGTCAATTATAACCAGCAATTTTTTACATTAGCTTTTCTGTGGGATTGGACCAGATGGGAGGCATAAAAGAGCTTTGGGTGGCCATGATCCAGTATATAATCAGAGGTGGGTAGTAACGAGTTACATTTACTCTGTTACATTTTGAGAAAAAAAAAGTTCTATGCACCATACTTTTTCACTTTTACTTGAGTAGATTTGCATAGAAGAAACGCTACTCTTACTCTGCTATATTCGGCTACACTTGATTCGTTACTTTTCTAACCATTTATTCTACATGCAGCCGGTGGATGCCGGTGGTACCACATCAGAGTGTTTCACCAACCAGACGTAGCAACAACAACAAAAAAAAATCATTTTATTTTTCTCTATTTAATGAAGACAAGTCAATGAACAACAGCTTTACACTACACACCTATATACAGTAGCTAGTAGACCATAATGGGACCATACTACTGACTACATGCACCAAACTAGCTGGCAAGTTGGTGTAGTCTAAATCCAAGGTCTTTCCTTTTCTCCAACATCTAGCAGGTTTACTGTTGTATTAAATTTTATAGAAAGACCCAGAGTTAACCTGAAGTCATAAGCACTGCAGTATACCCATTAGCAGATGCAGTGAAAACACATGGCTTAGGAAAGGATGGAAAGCATATCCGCTGATCCTTCACAAAGAATGAGTCATATATAGCTGCCTGGTCAATGGAGCGTTCCCGTCTCATCTCATTTTCCCTGGAGCGCTCTTCTTTCACTCCACTCTGTTCCACTGACTGAGATTCTCCATACTCACGATAGGACCGGGCTGGATAAACAGCCACACTTTCTAGTTATGAAGACATCCTTCCTGTGTGGAGAAATTTTCTTCATATCAGCGTGTTTTCTGTGGTCTGATGCTGAAAAACCATGAGCTGTCAAAAATCAGGTGGCTGGCGAAATCAACATCTTAAATTAGTGTGGGTGCACTGTGTAAGGTATGAAAATATATAGTATAGTCCGAAAGACACTTGGGTATTTTTCCCCCATCTCTGTGTTCCACATTAAGGTGCATAAGCGCAGAGCCCTGTGCAGTGAGCCCTGTGGTTATGCATGCTGGGTAATTGATTGTTAATGGCTCCTGAACTGTGGACTGTGAATGGCAGATGAGATAGGATGACTCACTGTGGTGGAGGAGGGAAAGAATGAGAGATGATAGAATGACTCATTGTTGTGTTTCCTGAGTCTGTTTACAGCTTCTGAGATAGCTGACCTGATAGCCATCCAACAGGAGCAAGAATGATTTAAAGCCAGAGCCAGCTTCACTTCTACGCAGGAGTTATGGTGTGAGACACGAGGTGGAGAATGTGGCCATACAAAGCACAGCTTGAGTACATATCGATCATTTATTTTTCATGTCAAGGGGGTCTTCCAATGAAGCCTTTACATCAATTAATATAATATAATATGATATATTATAATATATTATATTATATTATATTATATTATATTATATTATATTATATTATATTATATTATATTATATTATATTATATTAATTGATGTAAAGTATTAAATTATTGAGAGGGTGACAAGTAAACAAAGTGTGTGTGCATCTGTGAGCTGAGCCACTTCATCCTGCTGCTTTCACAGTTCAAGTTAAGGTGTTAAACTACACAGAAACTAAAGAGAAGTTGCTGATCAAAACCCAGCAGGATTTTTTAGTCGCCAAAATGTTGTGGTGACATTAATTTGGCAATGTTATGAACACTGGGAAAACATTGGTATTAGGTTGTTTTGGAAAGTTAAAATTACTTTGATGAAACGATGTTGGGAACAACACTGAATGTTAAATGTCTATGGAAAAATGTTGAATGAATTCCCCTAAGACAATATTGCAAAAATGACTTCAAAACAATGTCAATACCAAACCGATGGCCTGAGGGGGATTTGGACTCCAGTTGCTGCAGTGAGAGCGCTGCACACTTATCACTGGGCCACTAGGGAACAAACTGCTAGAAAATGCATGTACATAAAGAGCAACAGTCTGGATGCTGCACAAACAGCATATTACAGTAGAGTAATTTGGGTGCCAAGATGCACCTCGTGTTAATATTTCTGAAAGAAAATGGAATAGAGAGCTAACATTGCACTAAGAAATTAGCAAGATGAGATATGTGAACTTTGTTGGACGTTTGTTGGAAGCTGTTTGTTGGTTTTTGGAAGCTGTTGCGTCTGTCCCAATCTCCGATTGCAATTCTAAATCTTGTTAGAAACTTAAGGGATCATGGATGTGGTCCGATGTTGTGTGAATGGATTTTAAACATAAACACTCCAAATAAAGATTAAAAAATGTCGTTCTTTTGAGGTTGTATTTGGGTCATTCATTCACACTTCTCAGCATCATTTTATCATTATAAGTCATTCTAACTTTCAAAAACAATGTTCTCCTGACATTTTTATGATGGTCGACGTCATCACAATGTTGTTAAAACCAAATTACAACAGTCATCCACACTTTGGTTCCAGGTGGAATATATATA